>VWZD01008789.1:40664-57652 GCA_013396695.1 Sakesphorus luctuosus
AAACAGCAAAGTGAGAACAACTTCCTGAATTCAAATATTCAGTTTTTGTTTCATGAATGAAATGACACACCTTGCTTCATTAGTCTAAGAATTTTTTTTTCCTTAATCTTAACAACATTATTTTTCATTGTCTTCCTGCAGTAAGTCCATGGAAGCTTGCTGACCTGCTAGAAACCTTATTGTTTTAGGATTTGTATAGCTAGGTTCTGGTATAATACAACTAAAAAACGAAGAGAACATAGTACAGCAGTGTTTCAAAATCCCGGCAGTAAGTTTTAGGAGAGTACAGCAAAGCTCAGCTTCTATGCATCTTCACGTTGCAGACAGCCTGACCCAGGAAACTTCATTTTGCCACTTTTTCTTATTGCTTTGGGAAGCTTACCTTCAGGCAGTAGTTCCATTTTAACCCTCGTGTTTTTCTCCCTTGATTGACAAGTTTCAGAGGTGAATATTAAGTTGCTGGCCCTTAACTGTGTTCCAAAATAGTGCTACTTTCATGTATCATTCAGGTGCATGCATAGGATTAAGACTTGTCTTCTGCCCTGGCCTAATCAAACAAAAGCAAACAAACGACCAACAAAATCATATACCTAGCAATAGGGGAAAAAAAATTGAAACATTCTCAGATCTGCTAAGACACAAATAAAGTCACCCTACAAAGGATATTTATTAAAGATTTTGCTGCGTAAGAGCCTTATACAATTTTATTCTGGCCTTTAAGCCATATGTGTTTGGAACTTAGTGACAGTTTCATCTGAAAAGAAACCAAATGAAAATAATAAAACAGGCAACAAAGAATCAAAAAAAGACATTATTTGTTTAGTTTATGTTTTACTCTTTCTAAAACACTTCATGGTTAGCTGTATATTTGCAGAATAATTTCTTGGTTTCCTATTGGTCTTTCAGTTTCTCAGCTACTCAGTGTATCATAATAATGGAAAATAAAAGATGTTAAAAGAGCTTTAAGCTATATTAAAATAATTTTAGCAATCCTTAGGGGACCAATCTAGTGTTTTATCAATCTTATAAGGGGAAAAAAACAATGGAGGTTAAAGTGAATGTGAAATAAAAATTCCTTTCACATGCAGAAATTCAACTACTTCTCATTATATATTATTATATTGATTCAAGATGTCTATAACTATCCAGTGATAGATTTGAACAATGAAAACAATAAAATATGGAGTTGGTTATTATAATAGAGATACTTCTCTGATGTTATTATCTTTTTATATTTTAAGAGTTTCTGACATATTTCACACAAAGCCTAAAAATTTCTTCAATGATAAAATTGCAGGTGCTATCAGAGAGACGAAATGCAATAGCAAAGAATTACTGGCGTTGAGCAGTCAGGTTCTGAACTGTCCAAATATAAAGCTACATGGAGTGAAAAATAATAGTCACATTTGCAAGCATGAGGAACAGTGACCTTGAAAAGTAACTGATAATGTATGACAGAGAAGAAGATGCATGTGGGAATCACTTACATATAAACAGGAAATTCCTAAGCAAGTGGTTGGTGTAATTTTGGCTGTCTGGTCCAGAAGCAGTCACTGATACTAGAGATCACTCTAACATGTGTGATTCAAGAAGAACAATTTTTAGTTAATGTTTTGATGAACACTGCTTCAGGTACCAGTCTAATGGATAAAGCCTATCTTGAATCAGATATATTTTGAAGGAGGCAAAATAATTAACTGGATTTTTACTAACGTTTTTTTCCAGAATTATTCTCCAGCTCTTTTCATCTGGGATCAAACATGCTGAAATACAGCAAGTCAGTCAATTCTTACACTACTTCCTCTCCATTTGGAGAAAGAAAATATTGGCTTGATCTTGTAAGGTTCCTAGTCTAGCATTTTGTGAATTATCTGCTTATGAGGCAAGGACCAGACATAAAACAAAAGCTTCTACCAGTTGAATAACGCTGGCTAGGCGCTATGATGTTTTCCAGTAAAACTATAGCCTGCTCTCAGTTCTGCTGCAGAAACATTTGTGTTGGAGACATCTGTTGTTCTTTGCACTTCTCTAGGTTGGTGAGTCAGTAGGTTCTGAAAATCAAGTACTTTGTTCCATGATTTTATTTTTTTAACAAAGAAAAGTTGATATGCAATCAACTGAATTAATTGAAAGAATAGAATACAGAATATAACAATAACAGAAACAGTGATAATTTGTGATAGTCACAAAATACTGCACAATCATAAGACTCTGCATATCAGTTTATTTGAAAGTGTCATTACCATCTACAGGAAAAGTATTGTGGTTTTGATCTACACATTTACTAGCCCTGTAGAAGCTTTCAATTATTTTTTTAATACTATTACATGAGTATTAATATTCTGATTTCATTAACTTCTTGAAATTTGTGAGTTGGCAAATACCTAATACCTAGATATTTCAAAATGCCTATGTGTTTTTAACAATCCTAGCCTCAGTCCTTTCCCATAATATTATTTCAGCAGCTATCCTATGTTATGCAACATAACTAAATGTGGGGTAGACTCCTGTGTTTGATTACACAAAATTGGAAGAAGGGCAAAAACTCCGTTATCCTACATAAGGATGGACCACTTCACAGAGTACAAGAATTCAGAGGTACCAATCTGTCCAGAATCCCAGCGTACAAGTACTGAGCGGAGCTAGAATGTATGTGATCTTTAGCCTTTTGAAAAAGCAAGATCCCCTGAGATAGTCTCTAATTCCTTTGAAGTCATACAAAACCACCAGCAGAAGCAGTATTTTAATATTATCCTATGTATGTACGATCTAGGACCTCAGAGCATAAATTCTTCATTTTGTATTTGCTGAAGAAAAAACTGGTCTTGTTTTTGTGTGTATTATTGTTTTCTGTGATTGATTTAGCGAGTGTTTACTGTACATTGTTCCCTTTACACCTATTTTATGTTATGTTACTGTCATGTATAATTGTCTCCTTGCCAGTGTTCTCAAAAGCACATTTACAGAGTCAAATGACCAAAGGAAGAGTCAAGTGTGTTCTCAGCTTCTGAAGACTTTATGGGCAATATGAAAACAAGATTTGTCTGTGTTCCTCTTACTTGTCATGACACTGTGCAGAGTTTATTGGAGAAAGATATTTTCCTAATCACAGCAGTGAAAACACCCACAAAAGAGCCTGATTTCTTAGGGGGCAGGGTGTACAGAAGGCCTTCTCACAGGGTATCGAAGCTGGGAAGCAAAGCCTCAATTCATCATGGAAATCTTAAAAAGTCTGTCTGACCTTGTCCTTTCCATACTGCTGTGGAGAAGATAGCCAGAGAGAAAGATGCAACCTTGCGTCAGCTAACCACTGTTCTAAAGCCCAAATACTCCTCAAAAACAGTGAATATGAAATGTCTCATTGGCCAAGAAGGGTCGCTTAGGCTTCTTTTTCAAGCAACTGAATGGAAAATGAGACTGGTCAAAATCTTCTGAGCCCAAAATTTTGCCAGCCAAAATATTTTCAAAGACAAATCTTTGGTGAAGCTAAATGCTCTTCTCTGTGAAGATTCATAGTCTATGTCAAGCTCTGCAAGTATTCTTTGTCTGATTGGCAGCAATCAAAAGATATTTTCAGCTCTTGTCCCAAATAAAGACTTTTGCTGTATTCATGTTAATACAGTTCTAAAATGTCTGCATTAGAAATGTAGTTGCTTTCTTTTACTTTTTTCTTTTTTATTTTTAAAAGGTTCATACTTCCTTTTTATTCTAAGGGAGACTGGTAACACTATTAAGAGTTGAGATAGCCAGGATTTTCCTGTTACCAGTGTTCTTCCCATTATAAATTGGTCAAGCTTCACTTCTCTGACCTTTGACTTTGCCAGGTGTCACCTGGAGCTGAATTTTTTTTATAAAGTTTCAGCAACTTGGCTAGACATTCCTGAAAATGGCATTAAACAAAAATGTTTGATTTTAATGAATGTGTCTTACAGTTGTTTTGTTAAGAAGCTTTGATGCCTCCATGCCTGTGAGCAAATTCTTGAAATTTGGCATAGAGATCATTCTGGTATAAGGGTATTCCTGTTGATATTCTTGTGAAAAAAAAAAAGACCTTAACGCAACCAAGTTACAAGTCTTTGCAGAGGCTTGATTTGCATGTTAACTTGCTGTCACATCTGACTTTGGCAGACAGATTCCTTTGAAGATGCTGCTTTGAGAATTTCCAGTCCAGGAACAGCGCTGGACTTTCTGCAGCTTTTGCTTAACAGTTCTTGAGGTCCATTTTGGATTTCAGAAGAGGAATAGGTTCCCTCTTCTTGTCTCAGTTCTTCATCAAATAGGCGACTATGGAGATAAGCTGTTGGGTTTTAATATAGTGGGAACAAGGAGTTATTTCAGAGCAGTGGAAGAATGGTAATAAGCTAACATAAAGAAGAATGGGCTACTTGTAAGCATTACAGTGTTAAAAAAATATAATGTGATGATACTTGATTTGTTAATGGAAATGATACAGCTTTAGAAAATGAGCATCTTTTTCAGGATCATTTCAAGGGAAATAACAGGAATTCATCTTTGGCTGGCTGAAATGGCAGTAGTGAATGAACAATCCTTAGCTATTTCTCCTGGCCTCTTTGGCATTATTTACTTTTAATTGAAAGTAAAAATGATAGTGAAGCCAAGAAGCCACATTGCTATGACGCATTTATGAAGCAGATCTGATGCTGGCGGATCAGCAGCCATTAGTCGTTAGACAACATTCTTTTCTGTGGCAAGGGCCTTTCTATGGGAAAGATATGAAGAAAGGCAAGCTACTTAGTAACACAAAATCTGACCCTAATTTCTTTGAAATATTTTGATCTCATCATAAAAGTTAAGTTAGTTTAGGTTTTCTTTAGAATGCTGCTGTGAATGGCAGTATTAATTGGTGTGCAGAGGTTGGTATGCAAGTGTACTGGAACTCTAAAAATTAGTCAGTCTGAGAAAGGAGAGTTTTCTGAGTCTGAGCAACACAGTATAAATTGTCTTTGTCTATCTTCCACCCTATCAACTCGCAAACTTACCCAGAGTTGTTATAGCTGCATGGGGCTTGTTCCTTCTTATCTGTTACCAGTCACAAATCATCTATAGGCCAAACTATGTCCTCAAATGCACTTTTGTCTTGAGTCAATCTGCGCAGGTGTGCACCTTTAATAAACAAATGTAGCTGTAACAGAAGGGCTAAAATTTGTTTCTCATGCTCTCTTAACTATATAAGCTCTTCAAACCTAACCAAAGTCTTCTTTAGTTTCCAAAATGACTAGGTTGGCCTTGGATAAGGAACCTACCATTTTGTTTTTACAAATTTTCATATTAGACTTTCCAAACTTTTTTTTTCAGTTACTTACGCCTTTGGCCCTTTTGAAAGTGAAGTCCCCACATAAGTGTCCATCATGATCCAATTAATTAGTGAAACCTTTTTTGACAGAATAAGAAAAAATATGTTCAAATTATTAAATATATATATTTACATTAATTTGACCACATTTTTGCAGTTACTTATATTTCTTCAGAATATCACTCAGAATTTTATATTTGGATTAGGCAAGAAAACTGTTCTAGTCAATTCTGGTACCTACAAAAGAGAGTGCTTTCATTAACACTTTGCACAGGGAAGAATGAAAGATTAGAACCTTTGACATTTTTGCATTTAATTATCATGTAACATACAGAAATGTACAACAGTTTAGCCCCATAGATATAGTGTGTCCTCATGAAGTTATCATATATAGCTCACTGAGACCTTAATTATTGTCTGAACTACAGTCTAATTGACTAAACTGGTATTGTTAGTCAGTAATGATGTTTCTTAGGAGAGCTGTAGACTCCTGCTGCCTATGTTTTCTGCACTAAATTTGGGGATGAAGCTGCTGTGCTGTACATACTTACCTAGAAATCAATACCAGACTTAAACTTTTACATGAAAGATCATCACAATTATTAGCAGAGATACTCTTTTCTTTGCGTTTCTGAAAATGCTAAAAAGATTCTGCCCTAAATAAAATTGAAGCCTGTAGTAATAATGCCCCTATGCTATGTTATGGTGCACAAAATTAGCTGGATAAAAATTGTAATTGTTCAAAAAACTCAGTAAGTTGAAGGAGTTGTCAAAGACATCCACCCCTTTCTTTCTATTTTTTTTTTTCTCCTCACATTAAAACATTGCTTTTTGAATTGTATGTTTAAAAGAAAAAGCAAAGTGCTAGAAAACACTTTAAGGGTGGTTCTCTTCCTCAACTGGCACCTTGTGTCAGACTCCAGTTCACAAGAGGCTTGTGAACAGTTTAGTGATACCAATAAAAAGTGAGACATGAACCATTCTGGTTAGGTTGTTGAAAGTATTGAAAAAAATCCACATCAGTTTTGGAGCCTGAATGTTCAAATATCTTTGTAGGCTCCCTGAAATGAGCATATAAAGAAGGAAATACTTAATAAAAATAAGTTTTCTTCTTCTAACACTAAAAAAAAATCTTTTTCAAGTAAGCTTGCCAGAGGTTCAAATAATATAGTCAAATTCCTATATACAACAGTCCTGAAACAACACAGCAAAAAATTACGTCTGAACCCTTACTGTGTAACAGTTTGAGATCCTTGACATAGAAACATCTTTAATGGATATTTTGTCTGATATTTCCACATTGTATTATCTTGAAAGTACAGTTCTTGAAAATAGCAGATAGCAGTTTAAAAAGAGTTTTTCTGTTATACTTTCCTAGACAGTGACTAGTTATTTGCTGTGAGGATAAAATTACAGCTTCAGATGTGCTTTCTACTATCCTTGAGGAAATTAGTTGCTGACTGTGGCACATAATATATGAGGGGCTTGTATTTCCATAACTCTTGGTTGTAGACAACTGTCGGTTTTCTTGCATAGCAGCATGAGCCTGTTTGCATAGATTGGGCAGCAGAGTAGACAGAGAGCATGTACTTGCACCAAATAGGCATTTACCCTTTGAGTGTTTGAGGTCATTTTACACTGTGCTATTCTGAGCCCTGGTCTTCCTCCAGCTCTATCCTAGCCCCTGTCCTGCACTCTCTCCTTACCATCTTTGATTCTGGCAATGAAAGTTCATTCCATAGCTCAGGTCAGACAGAAATGATGCATTGCATCACAGCTGCTTTTATGAAAGTGTTTATTTCATATCTGAAGTGTTTTTATATACATTTGTTCTGCTATGACTTGCAGGCGGAGAAAGAAAGCAGTTTTACTGGAGGCAAAACAGCCACCTGTGAAAACTAATTGCGTAGGTTGTGTTGTGCTGGTATCTCTGGGAATGATCCATCAGGAAGAAAGTAAATATCCTTAATCTGCTAGGAGATCACCTGTAAGCCAAAATGATCTCCTTTATCAAAGTGGTGATTGAAATGTCCCTTCAGATTTGTGGTGGTATGTGTACAGGAAGGGAAGGACTGGAAGGAAGCATAACTCCTGTAGAGGCAGGTACCTCATCCCAGGAAAGTGTATAGACAAATGAAAAATTGTGGCTTGAGAGGCTCTAACTAAATTGTCTCATTCAAGACTAATTTAATATTCTTGGTATCCAGTTACTTTCAAAGAAGAATTTCAAGAGACCAGGCTGCTATTCAGCATTGTCCTTTTTTTTTCGTTTCCCCCCCAGTAAGATGATGTTTGCACTGTCAAGTTATGCCACTCCTCACTCCCGCCCCAAAGTTCTGCTCTCCATCAGCTTTCCAAACAACTTACAGTAGACTTAAAAAGGAAAAATGGTTAAAAAATGCAGAGCTCTAAGGCAGTTCAACTGCCTGCCACCTCTGGGCTTGTTGTTTTTGCCGTTGTGTGAAAGCCTACCATAGAACTCTTGAAAAAATTATCAGATCATTTCTACAAGGCACAGGCAGGAGCAACGACTTTGTTTCTGCCACGTGCTGCGCTTCTCAGCAGCTGCAGAGAACTCCTGGGTCTCCCCACTCCCCAAACTGCAATGGCTTAGATATAGTGCCCAAGTGCCCCCTGCTTGGTTCTGTGTCCCTGCATCACAGAACAAGCTGCTGATTGTACTCTGTGTCAGCCTTGTGCGGGGCACAGGGACTTGCACCCAGGATGCTGCTTGACTTACTGAAACACCAAAGGCCAGGGTGTTTAGTAAACAGGATTATTTCAGTTGCATCTGACTGTTTCTTCATTCCATGATAAGATTAATTTTTCCCCCCCCATTTTTTAACCTTTCTTTAGAGGCAGGTCAGTCCAAGAAATGACTCCTTTTCTGTAGAAGCAGGAAAACTTGCTGCTAACTCCATTCCTGTGATTTGTGACCACTCTGTAGAAGTTTTAGACAGCCCTTCACCCACAGCTTTTTCATTCCTATTGTTTTCCTTATTTTTGGATTTTTGGGTTGCAGGGACCCCATGGAGAAAATGATAACGAACTGCTTTTTTGACCTGCTTGTATAAATGGGGTATTTGACTAAGATTTCACTACAGCTTAATCCTTGACATATGCTCTCAGTGAAAATAAAACACATTACAGCAAGTTGTAAGTGTAAAACCATTTTTAAGCTCTGTGTTTCTGTGGTTTAAGTAGAATATAAAATAACCTCCCTCTCCACCCTCACCCCCTCCTCCCCCTCCCTGCCAATCTTAAGTTCAATTGTTGAATGCAACAAAGTTAACTTTTGAATTTGGGAGAAAAAAAGCTGATAAATAGAGAAGTAAATAATGTCATGTCATGTGACACTTATTGTAATTTCTAGTACTCAAAAGTTGAGAATAACAGAGTATTTAGTAACAGCGGACAGTCTGTGTTTGAAGTGCAAATCTTTAACATCATTCTATTAGGAATGAGTAACTTGAGGAACCAAAACTAGAGTGACCTTGCAATATGAAATTGATGCTTACTATTGTACCACTAATTAAATTAATCTTATCTTTGGGATTCACAGAAGTGGATATAAGTAGTAAGAGTGAGATATCAAAATTACAGGTTGTATAGAGTATTGGGAGATTTCTTAACATTGGGACCAAATGAAGTCATAGAACTCATTGTTAGTGTCAGTGAAGATGACATTTCATTAAAAATGTCCATTTTTCAGTAAATGAATTTAACTGCATCATATTTTTATGAGGCTCATAGGAGGCAAACTAAGGCACAATAATTAGCTTAAATGGATTTAGAAAGAAAGCTGAAATCTTGAATGCCAGCTCCTTGCTTTACATCGTGAATAATCAGATTTCCAAAAGATTTAACCAAGGCGTTTGGATTTAATTTGTGAACCATGAGTCATGGTTTTGCTTAGTTTGTATATAGTATAGGTGTTGTACTGTGATTTTCCCAAGAATAAGTGACACAACTCTGAAAAGCATGCATCATGAGTTGGTCTCTGATACTACATGATAGGTATACCTCTATTCTAAGATTTATAAAAATATTATAATACAAGCCTAATTGCCACCAGGTGGAAGGGTACTGAAAATGACAAAAAAGGACACCCTTCCCCCCAAACAAACCACGTGTAACTTTTTTTCTTCTGTCTTGAAAATTAAATGAGTGACATTTTTTTACCTCTCTTGCTTGTTATTGGATTGCTGCTCTTTTAACTTCTCTGATTTGACAGACTATTCTCATTTTACAGTCATAGCTGCTTTCAAGTTAATAGCAATGGTTGTCATAGGTGCAACCTTATACCCTTTCCATTTAGACTAGGGACAAGACAGAAGGGCTACTTGTCAAAAATTTCAAATGCTGGAGGGGAGGAGGATGTTACTGGTGCCAAAGAAATCTGAGAAACACACACCTGCTCTTATTTCAGAGTGCTGATAATTGGCTAAGGTTTAAAGTTAAGTATGATTTAACTCTAATTCGTAATTCCACAAGAGAGTTAGATACTAAGGTGAAAAAGTCAAAAGCTGAGATGTTACTGTCTGTTGGATTGACTTTGGAAATTGGCAGTGGTCATCCCAATTAAAAGGAGTTCCTGCATTTTTACAGGCAGATACAGGCACATATCTACAGAGACAGACATTTGAGCCAGAGGGGTTTGGGATTGCATTTCAACCCCATCTGCTTTTGTCACCAGGCCATTCTGACATGCTTTCTTAGTCAGCCAGAGATTTCCGCCACCGCCTTCCCCCCACCCCCCTCCCCTCCCCCTCCAACACTGTGTCTGTGTTGTGAGAATTTCTGGCTTCCTAAACTATTCTGGGCAGCTGTGTTGGGCCTGAGGCTTTAGCTCAGTGTCTAAAGCCAATTTTTCTGCAACACTCATGTTAGTTTGTATCTTGTAATCACTGCTTCTTTTGACTTTGACACAGAGATACTACCTAATAGTGATCAAAAGCAGTACAGTTTGTCTTTGTGAAAGCTACTCTAGCACCTGAACACTGATTGTTAAGTCAACCATTTCTCTATGTTCCTTTTGTCATAAAAATATCTGCCGTACCCTGCAGTTTTATGCAAAACAATGGACCTTTGCAACCGAAAGTGGAGGAGACTGTTAGCTCTATCACTTTTGTTGTTGTTGTTGTTGTTGTTGTTGTTGTTGTTGTTGGGATACTGGAGATACTTTCCAACATTTCTTCCTTTTCACATATTTTCCCTTCTTCTTAGTGGTTATCCTTCATGAAGTCCAAAGGACTTTCTTAAACACAGAAACATAGAATCATAGAATCACAGAATGGTTTGTCTTGTAAGTGGACCTTGAAGATCATCTAATTCCATCTGACTGCCACGACCATGTTGCTCAGAGTCCCATCTAACCTGGACTTGAACACCTCCAGGTATTAGGCATCCACAACTTTCCCAGGCAATCTGTTCCAGTGCCTCACCACCCTCTCAGTAAAGATTTTTTTTCTAATATCTAATCTAAACCTACTCTCCTTCAGTTTGAACCCATTTTCCCTTGTCCTGTCACTCCATGCTTTTATAAATAATCTTGCCCCATCTTTCCTATAAGTTCCCTTCAGACACTGGAAGGCCACAATGAAGTGTCCCTGAAGCCTTCTCTTTTCCAGGCTGAACAATCCCAGTTCTCTCAGCCTTTCCTCATAGGAGAGGTGCTCCATCCCTCTGATGAACTTGGTGGCCTCCTCGGGGTTTGCTCCAACAGCTCAATGTCCTTCCTGTGGTGGAGATTCCAGAGCTGGATGCAGCACTGTGGGTGGGATCTCATCAAAGCAGAGTAGAGAGGCAGAATCACCTTCCTTGACCTGGTCATGCTGCTTTGATGCAGCCCAGGATAGAATTGGATTTATGGGCTATGAGTACACAATGCTGCCTCATGTCCAGCCTCTCCTCCACCAGCACCCCCAAGTCCTTCTTGGCAGGGCTGCTCTCAATCTGTTCATGCCCCAGCCTGTGTTAATACAAGGGTTACCTCAGCCCAGGTGCAGCACCCCTTAACACCTTTGGGATGTTTACCTGACATTTCCCTGTTGGCTTCATACTGATACAGGAAGCAGAACCTGCAAAAAAAGAAAAAAAAATACCCAACCCCTAAAAACCTGCAGGAAAAGAGCTGCCTGTTTTTTCTTCAGTTAGCCAAACTCACACAGCATTCAGAGCACTAATGGCATCAGTGCAGCTGCCTTGTCAGGGAAGGGTTATTGACAAACTTGCAAACTTTCGAAGCGGAAAGCAAATCTAGTTCTTTTTTTTGTATCATCTCTGAATTGATTTGGACATCTACAGTATGATTTATGCTGTTGAGTAAATCAGATAAAAATGGACAAGTATGTGTATTTGGTTAGGTGAAATTCGAAGGGAGAGAAATCTTTTGAAAAAGTATTACTTACAAAGCAGTCCCATCAATTTCAATTTTGAATTTCCTTAGATATTATATGAATATAGATTTTCTTGTAAGACATTTTAGGAGTTTAATTTCCATTCCATACATGTAAATATCTACCTGGTTTCTGTTCAGCTGTGCCAGACAAATCTGTTTACAAATACTTAGAAGCATATTTTCCAGAATGGAATTTTGTCAATGCAATTACTTTAGCAGATTTTTATGTAGTTACAACTGGAGGCCTGAATGGACACTGGTCTGCACCCGTTTGAATCGCAGAAATTTGTTGCAGGGGTGATGTGTACTGTCCTGTGCCTGTAACCCATGGAAGTTAATGCAGGCACAAATGTTGCTGAGCTGATGACATTTGTTTGCATGCCACTTACTGCAACCTGAATGACTGGTTATTCTGGTCTGAAGAAAACAGCACTGACATCATGTGATTCTGGCAAAGTAAGCTGCACTCCATCCTGGCCTTTGAATACCCAAGGGGCTGGCAGCAGTCTCAGGGGTTGGCCAGCAGCCCCATTGAGCTCACTAGTAATCAGTTGACTGCTGGGCTGGACAAGCTGCCCTACTTTCTCTGACAAGCTCTGTCTAAGAGAATGACGGGCAGCCTGCCACTAGTGCTCTTTAGTGGAGTTACTGAAGATTAACTGTTTAGCAGCTCAGCACCGACAGTGCCTCCTTTTGAAGAATAGGTGCTGGAGAGTGTGTTGTTGAGTAGGGATGACACTTCTTTCATTTGTTACATATTTTAATCTTAAGAAGCAAGAGTTTCTTTTTGTTTGTTTGTTGGTTGGTTTGGTTTTTTTGGTTTTTTTTCTTCCCCAATGTCTCTCTTGCCAAATTTCAAAGAAATGTTGTTAGATTTGTTTTCCTTTGAAGTTTCTAAGGTTCATTTTATTTATTAGTGAAATGCAACATTCTGCTAATTACTCAACATTGTCAAGTTCCTATACTGCAGAAATCTCTAGAGGAAAGAGAGACACAAAAGAAAATTCAACTCTTTGAAAGTCAAGAACATTTAGTATTTATTTGTTATGAAAGATGTACTCATGTATATTTCTTCTAAGAAATAAAACATTTGATATGTTCTCTATGAAAGATAAACTAGGATAGTCAAGGTTGAGGGAGAGTTATATTTGTGAATAGTTTTGAAAACCTGATTGTCATAAACATGAGACTGACTGTTGCCTATCTGAAGTGTAATGAAAAAATCATAAACAAGAAAGGTTATATTAATAAGAAGCCTGTTGATCAGGTGATGCTCTGAGTTGGAAATACCGTTACAGTACTGTTCTACCAAAAAGTAATGAAGTACTAAAATAAAGTCTGTAGGATGGATATTTTTTCAACACGTATTTTGGGTAGTATTTTGCTTGATAATGATACAGTTTGTAAGAGATATTTTTGTTGGAGTCATTATAATTGTGGTAGGTTAGGCCCTAATTATAGTAGGCCTCAGTTTAGCAGATAGTGTTATGTAAATTAGAGGGGACAAGCATCACATGACATAAGCAACTAAAGAGATATTTCATATCTTACGTCACAACAAGTATAAAAAGAGAAGGAGGTGAAGCTTCTCTTTTTGGTCTACACCTCAGCCCTGAGAGGACATGCTGTCACTGTTTTTGCTGAGATTAGGCCGGGCTGCCACCCCACTACTGTGTTGTCTGGGGAGGTGAACATTTTCTTGTTAATTTTTCTCCTCTCTTGCCAGGTGTCCTTTGGGGGGAGGCTGTTGGGATGTTTTTGTAGCCTGGGTCATTGGAATCTATATTATATGGGTGGGCAACTTGGTAAAGTTGTTGTTTTTTCCGTATTTGTATATATATGTTGCAGCATATTCTGTTTTTAATTTTCTCTCTTCTATGCAAAACATAAAGGCCTTGCTATTTTAAGTGTTAGTTCTAGATTTTTTCCCCTCAGGGCTGTGGGGGGGCTCTCTCTCTCTGTGTTGGGCAGTGACATTTTGCCAGCTCAATCTAAATGGTGGCCTATACGGGGAACAACCAAGGACCATAGCAAGTTTGCTGGGAGCTTGGCTGTATTCCCGGGAATTGTTTATATAAACATCACTGGTTTATATGTATTGTTTGAAGTACATTCTGAAACATGAAACATAAACAATGTTTTCCACTGGAGGCTTGTGTTAACCCTTCTGTTAACTGTCTTTTTGAGTTCAGACAGCTTTCCTGTGCCAAGACCTGAGGAAAATGAGTACAGCTACTTTTCCTTACATGAGTTTGATTTTGGTTTCGATTTTCATCTTGATTTTGACTTTGCTTTTGATATAAGTGATCTCAAAGTGCAATTAGCAGACTTACCAGTGTCTCATGTTAACAGAGTTGCAAACTATTAATGATGTTGTTAGTAGCTAATACTGTGGTAAACCTATGGAGACTGGTGAATGTGATGTTGTTTCTGTTGCCTTGTCGTATAACGAGCCAAACTACATGGGTGACCTTATTGGGACGTGCTTTAAAGTGGGCAGTTCATGGGTGGCAGGGAATGTAGACTGGCCTGGGCAGGTTACTAGGAATGTTGGCACCCCCTGTTACCTGGGTCTTCACCCCAGAACAGGTGCTCAACCCCAACAGATTAACACGTTGCTTGAGAGATGGATGCCTTGACTATCCTGATCAGAATGAGGAGCTGATTGTCCTCTATTGGGGTTTGGCCTGTGCATACCAAGCTGTAATACAATATGCTCAAAAGGTTATGGGGAGACAGGAACCCAAACTGAAGAAGAGGCAAAGGCTGTGTCAAAGGTTCAGAGAAAGGTTGGGGGAGGAGGGTTTCTTCAGGGAATTTTTCTCACCCTACCAACACAAAGGTTTTGGGAGTTGAAGTGCCAGGACTGAGAACAAAGGAGTGGTTGATGACTCTAGATTCCGATTTAATGGTGGGGCAGAGGTGAGGAACAGACTCCCAGCACCTGGAGAGGGGAGAGGCTTTTCCTGCATGTTGGCTTCACTTCATTTTGGGGAGCTGCTGGGGAAAAGCCACTGTTTGCTGAGCTGCTGAGAGCTCCTTCTGGCTCTGCTCTTCGCCTTCCCCCCTCCGTCTCTGGGCACCTTGAGCTTCAGAGAGAGAGAGAGAGAGGAGAGAGAGTAGCGTCACAGCTGCTTCAGGATGCGCTGCAGACCTTTTGCCTGGGGACTTACTTTGACTACAAGGAGATTTCTGCGAACTAGCACCACTCCTCAACTCCCAGTGTTTCCTTGCTTGAACAAAGAACAAGAATACAGAGTCTGCTCTTCCCCACAGAAAAGGTTCCATCTTGCCCCTACATTAGTCGTACGCCCTCCTCTTGTCTCTGCCTCACTGGGAAAAGACTGAGAATTCACCTTACGGCCAGGCAGGGTGTGACACTGCCACTGTCTATAAATATAATTGCACCAGGAGGAACCTACAGTTCTTGAGNGGACCCAAAGTGTTGAAGACACAGGGACCCAAACTGAGATGAAGGACACTAAAGATACTCTTGTTGAGATGGGTACCCAGACCATACAACCTGAAGTTGTTATTGTTCCCGTAGTGAAAAAGAAGTCATGGACAAGGAAGTCTATAGGATCTGGCCGACTAGAAACAGAAGGAGCAACAGGAGGAGATAGTGAGGGGCCAGGGCTAAGTCCTTCGACAGACGACACCACTGCAGGAACATCAGGAGGGGAAGTCAGGCAATCACTGTGTAAACAGGAATACACAGAGGAAATTAGACAGGAGAGCCATGAATCCAGATCATTGACTCCAGCAGAAATGCAGGACATACGGAAAGAATACAGTTACGTGCCAGGTGAATGAATTCTTACCTGGCTACTCTGATGCTGAGATAAAGGAGCTGCAAGTTATATGTTGGACAGTTATGAACCACAACACCTGGGCACTATTGCCAGTGATGATAAAATCGAAAAGGAGCTTGCAAAGACACGAGGCAAATGCAGTCTGTTGTTGTGGCTTTTTGCAAGTGTGACTGAAGTGTACCCATACAAAGAACATCTACAGAATTCCCCAAGAAAGTAAACAATTGCAGATGAAACCATCCAATACCTACAAGAACTGGCACTGTTACAACTTCTTTATGGCAAACCACTTGATAATATTGATCCCATTACTACTGATCCAGAGTGTGTCCCTTGCATGCTGCCCATGTGGGAAAAAGAAATTCAAGGTGCCCCTGCGTCATTTTTCAGCTGCTTGATAAGAGTTGTCCTTCCAAATGTTAATGACGGAGACTGAAATGTGGGTGAAATGTGCACTTGGTTATGGACAATAAGAGAAAGATTTAAAGCTGGCTCATTTCATAGGCCAGCAATCCAGATTCTAGGGACAGCTATGATTCTCACTACCAGTGAGTCCCTGAGAGAGAGATGTCCTAGGAGAACTCTGACAGAAGCAGAACAGAAGAATAGTCATAGTCTCCATCTCAGTCTCACTCTCAGTCCTGTTTTCAGTCACCCCATGCTGTACATGGAAAAAAAAGAAAGCCCCAGTAGTAAGCTATGTATTGAACCTAATTGGATGTGGTCCGTTCTGCATGAACTGAGGGAAGACAAGAAGTGGGATGGTGGACCAACCTCTAAACTTGGAGTCCGGCTATGGGAATTAAGTCAGAAGATAGCTGGTTAAAAAGCTGTCCACATAGTTGAGGCAAAGACCCTGGAAAAGAGAGATCAATCTCCATGATGCAAAAGGAGCAACTCCTTCAGTTCTGATGGAGAAGCCTGTGACAGAACATTGCTGAGGTCAGAAGAGGAATATTAGAGGGGTCCTGCCTTCACTCAGGAGGAGGTGAGGGACAACCTAGTCTATTGGATTGTGTGGATTTGGTGGCCTGGTACATCTGACCCATAAAAATACTGAGCTTCAGTAGATACAGGTGCACAATGCACATTGATGCCACCGAGGTATAAAAGCACAGAGCCTGTCTGGATCTCTGGAGTGACAGAGTGACAGGGAGAAGGCATGAATTATCAATGGTAGAAGCCGAAGTGAGTTTAGCAGGAGACAAATGGGAATGGCATCCCATTGTGACTGGCCCAGAGGCCTCTTACATTCTTGGCATGGACTACTTCAAAAGAGGATGCTTCAAAGATCCAAAGAGCTATCAATGGGTTTTTGGTGTGGCCACAGTGGCTACAGAGAGAGTTAAAAAATTGTCTGCCCTGCCTGGCCTTTCAGAAGATCCCTCTGTTGTGGGATTGTTATGAGTCCAAGACCAACAAATGCCAATTGCCACTACAACAATGCATCGATGGCAATACC
>VWZD01008791.1:10986-35055 GCA_013396695.1 Sakesphorus luctuosus
AGATTTACTGGTGGTTCTGTCTGTCATGCATTGTTACAATATACCTACTTTTAATTTACTCATGGTATAGAAGTCTGATTTTCAAAGTTAATTCAAAGGCAAGTTATATTTGGCAAATTTACAGGGAAGCGGGGAGATATTTTGCTCATTTTAGGGATCAGGGCTGAGTCTTTACAAATAGCAAATTTCATTTGCTCTTTATACACTTTGCTTTTAACTAATCATTGACTGTAATGAGTACTCTAAACTCTTAAGTGAATACTACATGGTACATATCCCATCATTACTATTTTCAAACATAATATTCCATGCATGCATGGTCACTTATTAGGAAGTGATGCAAACAGAATGACAGGTTGGCAGAATCACCCAAACCTACGAAAGGCAGGATAAATACTTCTGTTGTTCACCCTACAGTCTCTGATAGAAGCCTCCCTCATCCTAATATCCACCAGCTAAACACAGAGTACTTGAGTGTACTTGGAAATGCCTCCAGCAGGACAGAAAATTAAAAGGTAGTTAAAATAGATTAATCATTAAGTTTGCCTTCACTGAGTGTGTGACAGGCATCTTCATTCATCTTCAAGGAATGCAGTACTTACATATGATGGTAGATCATAAAGAATACATTTGAATTTAAATACACATATTTTCAGACCCGCTATGGAAATTTCCTATGAAATGAGATATTGTTCCATGTACATTAACTTATCATGTTCAAATGTGAAAGCACAGCTGATGATTCCTTGGACAACAAAGAAGACAGTGTTTGGTGAAGCTTAACAAAGGAAATCAATGGGAAAAAGAAATTTGAAAATCATGTTTCTCTTCCCACCTTTTCTGAATAAATTAGAGCTCTCTGTATTTGTCAAGGGCCAAAGATTACTGAACCGGTTATTCCATTAAGAAGGAAAACACAACCTCTTTAAAGGAAAATGGGGGATATATCTAAACATTTTCTTTAAGAGAAATAAAGTAGGTTTTTTTGGACCCAGAGGGCTTTATTTCTTTTATAATTTTCTGTTTTGTCCAGAATGTCTCTATACATAATACGTTCCTTCAGTTTTGTTTCTTCAGCCTCACAAAACAGCTCTTACATTCAATAAATTTATACCAGATTTGCATCAGATGGATCTCTCATCCTGAAATTGTAACTGTTTTTGAATTAAATGACAAAAATTTATGGCAATCAGGTGAAAAAATCATATTATCAAACACTGTTTAATATACAAAATCAATTACTGAATAATTGCAGTGTAATACTCACAAACCTACAGAGTTTAAAACAGAAAGCTTCTCTTCATTCTACAGTGAAATGGAATAAGGGATATGATTTTATCTATTTGTGGACATTTCACAAAGAGGAAAATGAGGTTGAATTCATGGAATAAGTTATTCACTGCTAATTATACACTGCTCTATCATCAATGGAAAAATCAACCACAAATGTACTGCAATAACTTAGCAACGTGAACGGGAAGTGTAGCTGTTCGCTGATGCACATAAATACAAGATGCTAAATTGTACGAAAATAGCCTCAGGATATTGTTTCAGATTCTGTATTGGCTTCTGTATGAATAACACTGCTGCAGTAGAAAACAAAGGAAAACAAACAACTCAGTACTTTTCTACCAGTAAAAAAATATATTAGATAAAATCCAATATTCTTATGGATCAGAAGCTCAGGTTAAATTATAAAAATTCACTTGGGCAGTTACTTTCTTTTTTGCTCTATTATCCTGGATATTTGTTTGCTTGCAACAACAACAAAAAAATTCTTCTCATCTCACTTCTCTTTTTGCTTTGATCCTTCGAGTGGGCCTAATCCCATGTTTGTAATAGCCTAATCCTCTGCTATGGAAATTAATGTGGTGTCACACATATTCAGTATTATGCAGTTCTAATGGCAGAAGGGACAGTGAGCCTTTAAAAGAACAAGAAATTCTAAAACCATAATAAATAATAATAATAAAAAGACCTAAGCAGGCAAATAAGGAGTCTTTTCAATATATATGTAACATGTGGCCAAAATTGCATAATGTTACTGAAAGCATAAATTGCTCCTCTGAGTTTGAAAAAATCACACTTCTTTCTCCTTTCTTGGGCTAATCATAAGGGCATGTTTTGATTTTAGAGCACTAAAAAGCATAATCATCTCAGTGAAAAACTATCAAGGGATAGATTTTTTTTTTTCTAAGAGTCACATGAATCTTTGGAAGGGTTTTGGAAACAAATCCTTCTAACATTTCCGACAGTTCCTTCCAGTGGGACAACACATAAGAGAAGGAGAAAGGAAAGAAAATGCTTCTTATCTTTTGGGAGGATGGAGTGAAGTTCTCAGGCAAATCCCTTAGTAGATTCAACATCCCCATAACTTGTGTAAATGGGAAGGGGTAGCCAGCTCTGCCTTGTCAAAGGTCTATTGGAATCTTCACAGGTTCATGGGCTCCAGTTCACATGTATATTTCTGGGAACTTCTGACAGACGTGCTGTTAGATTAGTAGTCCCAGTATACCTCTTGAAAAGGACTTTCCACAGTGCATGTTTTCACCTAGATGTTCAATACATCCTCATGAATCTCTCATTTTCCTCAATGCTTTTCTTTTCCTTGTGAATAAAATACTCATTTTTAGTTCTCCCCCTATCTTAAATGCTGTCACTAAGTGAAAAAAAAACAATAGAGAGAAAAAAAAAAATCCCCAAACTCTCAATCTTTTAGTGTGCATTTCATTTGAGAAAAGTGTCCATAATTGTTTTGCTGATATTTTAAATTTGCAAAGAGATTGAAAGTAACTTTCAGATTCATTTTAATGGGGATGCTCAGGGGAACTGAACTGTAAAATCATTGTCTGTAAGTCCATTTAAAAACTTGTCCCTTCATTCCACATCTTTCTTTCCCAGCAGCACTTAGAAATGTGTTTTTAATTATCTTGAACATCTGATTAATTTCTACATTGCAAACTGCAGTCCTGATGGGAAGATACTCGTCAAAGCATAGCAAGAATAAAATGCATCTTGTCTGAGAAGTATGGAATATGGTTAGTCCAGTTTTCAACTCTTTTATTACTGTTCTTAAGCTTAATTTTTAAGCATTAATCTCAAAATATTGCTGGCAAACAGTTTATGTGGTAGTTCATTATACTGCCCAGCAGGCAGCGAAATCAGCAAGAGCATGGGCTTGTTGGGTTGCTCCATATGTTTATTTGCTAGCGTGTACAGAAAACAGTCTCACACAAATATCTTGAAAATGCTGAATTGAGCAAATATAGACAGAGAAACTGGGAAAGAGGGAGTGGAGGATGGGGACTGAAATGTGGATGGGAAATTTCACACTTGACAGAGGAGAAAGACATCAGGGCCCTTAGTGTACCCACAAGTGACATTGGACCAGCCCTACCTGAGTCCTCCTCAGTTACTCTTTCCTTGTGGCACAGTGATGTCATTCAAGCCTTGGCTGAAGTTTGTCTCCCAGTCTGTACCACATCTCTAGGCACCAAAACCCCCAGATCCCTGACGTTAGAATGTTCAAAGGCAAGTCAGCCCTGCAGTCTTGTCTAACCTTCCAGCACCCCAACTAGCTCATGCCCCCCACTTCCCACACTGATCAGTGGGATCAGGTGAAGGTAAGGGGCTCTTAGATGACAAGATGACTAGTGTGCTTCCTAAGACTCCTCAGTCCTATTCTGTTCCACCTCAGGGATCAGTTTTTTCCATACAAAAGAGGCAAAAAGATGGTTGCTGACATCACTGCCAAAGTGGAGGAGCCATACGGGAAGATTTGTAATACCATGTATACTGTGACTCTTTTGAGTTTATTCATTTTCAGAGGGCAGCTTCAGGTGTTTTCCCCTTGTTAAATCAAAGAAATAATCTTTCATCTTATACAAACACAGAAGAGAATAGCTGAGCTAAAGTTTGCAGTCTCAGAATCCACATGTAAACCTCCAGGCAGCTCTTCTGCCAGACAAGATGATCAGTTAGAGCATGCTTTGGCCCCAACAGGTAACCCTGGATTTCTCTGCCTTACTGAATATCATAGATCATTGCAGCAGTACATTGAGCAACATGATGAACCTCAGTAGCTTTTGTTGTTCTTCCATGATTCTTCAAATAAAGAAAACTTTGTTCAATGAAGTGTATTGTGGTAGAGCTTTTCAGTATGTTTGTTAGAGAAGAAGCCAGGTATTCCTTGTGCTTAGAATGGATTGATGGAGACTACAGTAGATCTATGATGGTTCTGAGTTCCCACAAGGTTTCATTACTAACCTTGCATTGACCCTAGAAAATTTTAGACTCCTAAGTACATGGGCTTTCTACGCTAGTGGCAAATAAGGAAAAAGGAAGAAAGCAGGGGTTTAGAGACATATAAAGAGCTATGGAAAATTATACATCTAGAATACCAGTACCCAGAAAAACACAATATTAGCAAATAGTGCAAAAGATTATAAAAATCATTTAGCTAATAAAAGAAAAACTGATATTATCTCTCCCCTCAATTTAACCCTCAAAATCTTCCAATGAAGAGGACATATTTGTGAGAAAATGTCAATTGAAAATTTTCTTTTACTGGAAAACTTAACTTAGACAGTCCTTCATACTTAGAAATTCCTAGTGCTTTTGTATGCTAGTGGTGCAGTGCTAAAATATTTCCCTGCTAATCATCCAGTACAATGGAGTTCATTGCTTGTGATATCCTACTCTAATGGCTATGATTGTTAGAGTAAAATATATCTGCACTTACAGAAATTCAGGAATCTCAAAAAATGTAGGACATTAGCAAAGAGTAAAAGGCAACACATTAATATCATAAAGCATTTAAACTGATATATTTCTTGGCATAACTCAAAAAATGTTTTGGTATAACAGATGCATGAAGACATAGATTGACATGTGTGGTAGGTTTATTCTCTCAAAAATACTTAAAGAAAATATTTAATAACGTCCATTACACTTTCTCAGTACCAGATAGAGGTTTTGAAAAGTTTGTCAAATATATAAGAGATGAAGATATTATAGCCAATTAGGAGATATAGCAAATTACACTATTTTGTTCCTTAGATGATTCCATTGATTTCAGCTGATTTTTTAAAGTAGAGTAAATATTAAGGTTAAAAATGAGAAGTTTCTTTTTTACTCCCCCACCTGCTACATGTCAGGCCAACCTTTGGATATGCCACAAATTAAAATAAGTCACATTACTTAAATTCCCCAATCAAACATTTTAAAGTGACTTGCTTTGTGAATTGGCTGCTGCCAATAAGTTCCAAATGATAAAACACTGAAAATAAATGCTACCTATTTAGACAAGTCCCCATTCATCTAAATTGCAGAGGAGGACAGGCTGCTTTTCATACAGAGCAGGACAAATGAAATCAAATGCATTATTTCACAAAGTAATTTAAGCAAAATAAATAATTCAATGTAACTAGATTATTACAGAATAGATCCTACAGACTTCAGTGAAGTCAGTTCTGGCACTTAGTTTAATTCATGGAGGTCAGGAAGACAAGTCTATCTACTTGGATAGTACATCATTCTTACACGCTACAGAAGAGTCTTTGAAGAAATGGGTGCTGAGCACAAAGGTTTAATACTCCTATGTTCTTTCAAATACAGCCCAGTGTCAGTTTGACTATTTGAATGTGCCTATGTGTGTGATTGTTCTGTCTAACAATGTATGAAAGTATGTAAGACTAAATTAGATTAGAAGAAACAGTCTGCAACTTTCATGATATCCTATACCCTGAGCAACCTGATCCAGTTGTGTGGCATCCATGCCCATGACAGAAGGGCTTGAACTAGATGTTGTCCACTGGCATGGGGTTTAACAAGGCCAAGTGCCAGGTCCTGCACTTTGGCTATAACAACCCCCTGCAGTGCTACAGGCTGGGGACAGAGTGCCTGGAGAGCAGCCAGGTGGAAAGGAAACTAGTGGTTCTGACTGACCGGAAGCTAAATGTGAGCCAGCAGTGTGCCCAGCTGGCCAAGAAGGCCAATGGGATCCTGGCCTTTATCAGAAACAGTGTGGCTAGCAGGACCAGGGAAGTGATTCTTCCCCTGTACTTGGCACTGGTGAGGTTGCACCTTGAATACTGTGTTCTGGGCCCCTCAGTTTAGGAATGATATTGAGGTACTGGAGAGTGTCCAAAGAAGGGCAACGAGGCTGGTGAAGGGTATGGAGCACAAGTCCTGTGAGGAGCAGCTGAGGGAGCTGGGGTTGTTCAGCCTGGAGAAGAGAAGGCTGAGGGGAGACCTTATCACTCTCTGCAACTACCTGAAAGGAGGTTGTAGCAAGGTGAGCGTTGGTCTCTTCTGCCAGGCAACCAGCAGCAGGACAAGATGGCGTGGGCTTAAGCAGCACCAGGAAAGATTTAGGTTAGACATTAGGAAGAAGTTCTGTACATTAAGAGTGATTGGACATTGGAATGGGCTGCCCAGGGAGGTGGTACAATCATCATCCCTGGAGGTGTTAAGAAAGAAACTGGATGTGACACTCAATGCCATGATCTAGTAGGAGGTGTTGGGTGTAAGGTTGCATTTGATGATCTCAAAGGTCTTTTCCAACCTAATTGATTTTGTGATTCTGTGATCTTTAGGTTTCCCTTCAACTCAAGGCACTTTATGGTAGTGTACTTTGGTCCATCCAAGCAAGATAGCAGTAAAGTTTTCTACTAAATTTGCTGTAAACTGAAAAGTGTAAGCTTTATACCCATAATTTGCTTTACATCCAGGTTGCAAAAGAAGTTAATTCCTTTGGAAGAAATGACATTCCATGTCAGCTCTGTCCTGTCTCAGTGTGGGATATCTTCTAAAAATAGTACAGTGCACTACAACAACCAAAATTATGCATTCTAGTACCTAATTTCTCCCTTCCAAGATAAGAAAAAGCAAGACTGATAGAAGATACTGTTTCAGCAATGTACCAATATGAGCAGCAGGAAAAATGCTCAGAGGATACAATTATTTTCAACATCATAAGCAGCATGATAAAATTAAACTGAATTCTTCAAAGATATTGCAGTAAAGAGATGGAGTTGCTTCATTCAGTCAGAGTAACCCTAAGCAGCTGATATTTATATCCATAGCTAGTTTTATTGGGCAGATAGAGAATTCTTTATGCTCTTTTTCCATACAGTTATTTGTTTCAGTTTTGCAATTGGTGATTATTAGTCAATCAG
Source organism: Sakesphorus luctuosus (assembly GCA_013396695.1). Classification (NCBI taxonomy): domain Eukaryota; kingdom Metazoa; phylum Chordata; class Aves; order Passeriformes; family Thamnophilidae; genus Sakesphorus; species Sakesphorus luctuosus. The sequence goes on from VWZD01008791.1 coordinate 18,165, forward strand.
AATGCAAGTACATCGAAGACAGAGTAAGGACAGAGATGTCAAAATGACATAGAACTCTGAGCCTTTTTTGAATATCTGAATCTGTTTACTTCTCATTACAAATAAATAAAAAATAAAAAAATGTAAAATACATCTATGCAAGGGTTAGGAATAATTTTTATCTTCTTTAATATTTAAAGTTAACAATGCATACAAATTTTACTAGTAATGCAGAGTGTTTTATTCACACTCAGTATTCTCAGCCTAACAAATTATATTGTCCCATGTTTTTAAAGAAAGTTTGCCTGCTTTAACATGGACATTGAATTTAAGAGCCTTAAAAGGAGGTTGTTTCAAAGGGCAGACAATTACTCTTTCTGAGAATTGGTTCTCTTTTTCATGCCCTAGATTTACTAGTCATATTAAGAAAAACTTGACCCTGGGTCTCTAAATGTTTTCAGAATGAGTGTTGCTGATTCCATTGTCTATGTTCAATAACCCTAGCTATGATTATGAGCCCCATATAATGTAAGCATTTTCAGATTAAGATTTTAATAATAGTAATTCTGGGTGAGGCTTTAGCTAAATTGTCCAACTGAAATCAAGGTTATGATCCCTTCATAGCTGAGGTTAATACTGTAAATACCAGTTATGACCCTTGCTGAAGGACTGCTTCAGTAATTCACTGGACTGAAATGACATCAGTCTCTGGAAATGAAGATCCTCTAAAGGTTCTGGCAAGAAACCATATAAAGCAATAATCGAAAGTCAGTGCCACAGAAGGGAATAATGTTATCTTCAGTCTTATTTAATTTTGGTATTATAAAGATTCCTTCCTTTCTGGAAATTCAGATTAAAGGGAGAAATAAATTTTGTAATTTACACCTCTGACATTAAGCTGAAAAGCAGCACTGCAGACACCTGCTTCAGAATTGTCATTGTTTCCATGGTGCTACTTTCCATCACCTATTTTTAATAGTTTACACAACAAGATCAAGGGTGTCCCAGCTGTTACTGCCACTGTTGCTAAGCAACCTTTAAATCAGAGTTCAAGAAGACAAAGAATCATGCTTGAAAAATTTCTCAAGTGTCTGCTTTTCCCCTTCTTCTTCTATCTACACTATTTTTCAGATGCCATGTTTTACGTTCCTTTTTTCTCCCCCTTTCAAATTCTGTGTGAATCAATTGTAGTCTCCAAAAAGAATAAGCCACTTTCTAGCTATAACAACCACTTCTTTATTTCAGAGAAGAAGCTGGGGCATTAAATAAAGGGCTTAAAACATTTAATTTTTTTTTTTCAATTAAATCCAAATATTTTTAGAGCTTTGCAACCTGCTGCTGTTGTGCAACATCTGTGCACGACTGCATCATGGACTGACACACCGATCAATGGAGAAAGATTCAAAGCTTGCAGGGAATTTCAATGTCCCCCCCCGTGCCTTCTGGAATCTTAATGCTCTCACCTGCAAAAGGCTCAGAGGTTGAAAAACTCAGCTAAGAAAGAAGAGTTAGCATGGGTGAATCTGGAGAACTCTGGGGCTGGATCTCTGTCCTGGAGTGTCATTATTTTTCAAATTTTGCTGCTCAGCCATTAGCATCCCTCCCCCTGCACTACTAATTATATTCATGTCTTTTTAGTTAGATACATTAGCTGTGGTAAAGTTGGAAATAAAGCAGTGCTGTGGAATGTAAGGATCAAGGAAAATGTTACAGTTAAGAGATTCTGCATTTCGTTTAAAATCTTTGTTTGGATCAATAGCCTTCTTTTATTTAGCCCATCCAAACTTTCATCTATCCAGGTGATTTTTTTCTGTTGTTTCCTAGATCCACACTTTTCTGCTCTTGCAATTGTAAATGCTTCATCCCATATCATACATACTCGAACCCATTCCCTTCTTTGCATCTCTCATTGCAAGCCACCAGGATGATGTTCCTTCTTTCTTACCTTCTTCTGTTGCAAATTTGTTCAACAGGACTTTTTTCTTAGTTTGCAAAACACTGTCTTAATAAATTCTCTTTTAAATTCTGCAGACAAGTGACACTTTCTGCCACTGCTCATCACCTGTTCATACTTCCAAAGCCACCATTCTCACAAATTATGCTGTGTCTGGGCTTTTAATCTTCACACTAGTCCACAGTTTTCCAATCAAGTAAACAATTCACTAATCTTTTCAATCGTTTATAGAAATTCTTTTTGTTCAGCTTTCAGTTTGAAAAATTTTCCATGCAAATTCAATGTTCCTAAAAGTTTGTTGGTCACAGAGATAGAACTGTGGCCAGCTCCACCACCTTCCCTACCACACTGCTGCCCTTAAACAATGCTTATCTTCAGAAACTGCCTAGAAGGTCAAATAGTTGTTCTCTGTGTCCCTTCAGCGCTCAGCCTCATTGTCTGACCCCTTTATAGAGACTTCTCAGCAAGACCGCCAGGTGTGATGGCACTTCTTTATTTACTTGGTTGGTTTTTTTTTGCTTACTGGCAGGAAACAGGAACAGGACTTACGGTCACTCCTGGGAACAGGACTATCATACAGTTTGTTTAAGAGAGGTTGCTGATTTGTTGGATGATGCAACCTTTGGTCTCTGTCCTCCTGGTTTGATGTTGAGTCTGCTACTCGGAAGTAAATTACTCAATCTGTGAAAACATTTGCCTTCATTTTCACTTCATCTTAGTTGGTGGAAATTAGGAGGAACCTTATCACAATTACAGAATGACCAGCAATGTAAAATTGCTGTAAGTCAAAGAGTAGACATCTAGAGCTTTTATCCAAAAAGTAACTCCACTCCCAGTTTTAATGTGGCCTTTAAAGTCTGTACCACTATGAGTAAATGAATAGATCATGCATCAGATTTATTTCATTGATTTCTATGCATCCTGCCAAGGAATGATAGTCTCTTAAAACTCCTGGGCAGAAACTTATAGATGACAGTAAATCTGTCCTCATTAGTGGTTTTTATGGTTTTGTCTGGATCCTAAACTCTGGATTTTGCTACTCCAAAACTCTGGAGGAATATGCTCCATTTAAATGAATACTATTGAAATAATTTTTCCTGTATGAAGCCCAAAGCTGTGAATAGGAAATTTTCTGATGGACTTGTTTCGAAGTTGTGAAATCTGATTTCTTGAAAAAGAAATATGGGAGCTTCAGCTATTTATTATTATTCTGTGAGGTGTTTTTAGCACCTTTGCAGTTAAAGATCTGTTTCAGAGTATATGTATTTAGCAGAATCTTGTCCACTACCCTTAAATGAACCAACTTAAATTTAAGAATGTCAACAGAATACAGGCCCAGGTCTGTGGCCCTGGCATCTGACTTGAGGGCTGAAGGCAGAAGTCCTGCCCTCTGACTGTACACCAGATCAGACGACTGAGGAGAAAAGGATAAAAGTGTAATTAAGATGCACTTGCTGCAAGAGTCTGTGCCTCGGCTTACCCTCCAGAGGCCAGCACAGTTTTACAGCATGCAGCTGGATGTTAACCTCCAAAGCTGGCGCTCAGACGCCAGCAGCTATCACCCCTGCCAGAGCAGAAGCCTCCCCAACAGCAGCACAGTGCAGTGGGCATAGAATTACTCCTGAATGGCTTCCAAAGACCTGTTAACATGGTTGTCTCAATAGTCAGCTGCATGGAAGTAGTTACTCAGGATTCAAACTATTGATCAGATCCTCTCTGAGCTAAGTGCTATACAAGCACACAATGAGAGGAGGGTGGGTTTTTCTCTTGAATAGCTGTGTAGGTTCCTGCAACACACACTTGCATGGCCATTACTCATTCTGAGTGAACACTCCCTCACACTAACAAGAGGTCACAGGGAATATTGCTGCAAATAAACGTACTTTGCTTTTCTGCCTCGAATCCTGTGTAAATCAGGATCCAAATAATGTAATGAGAGATTAAATTTACAGTACATCACAAGATAAACAAATGAATTGAGGGTGATTTAATCAAACACCACACCATTTTACATTCTCAAAACAGTTCAGCACAGCTATCACTCCTAGCATTTCAATTTCTGTCCCTGTGTGAGATTAAATCAATATTAACTGCACTGGCATAAATAATACAAATAATAATAGCTTAAAACTTATATTTTCCTTCCACAATTCAAATTTGATCTCATGATTTGGATTGTAGCAGTTCTTCCCACAATCTGTTACTTGCACTATGTGGTGGACACAATACTCTCCAACTCCTATTATTTTGTGGAGATGTCACCAAAAAAAAATAAGCGTATTAGAATACAGGGATATCTCAAAGGTGCTTCGAAGATCATGACAAAGAATCAGGAGACTTCAGTCCTCTGATGGGTAAAATACTTATTAATATTAATAATTCTGCAATATCATTGATGGGTTTCAATATTTTCATTTAGAAAGACTTCTGTTATGAAACTATCACAGAGTAATTTATAAGCATTTGTTCAACTTTTCCTTCATGAATCGCAAATCATCACTTTAAAGAACTCTGTGAAAGAGATTTTTACAGCTAGGCAGAACTTCAGTATAAATAGGAGAACCAAAGAATTTTAAGAGTAGTATTGAAAAAATAAAGGATAGCTAGCACAAATAAACAAAGGAGAAACAATTACTTGCTCTTTTCAAAGATGTCATATTGCATTCTTTATTCTAATTCTGGAAAATAAGCCATGGATGTTCCACCAGGAACAATTGATTTTCCTCCACAGTTGTTTTCTAATTACATCTGAACACTGAAAATTCTAATGCCGTCACTCAGCTGTACAAGGAATCACTTCAACTGTTGTTTGTTTTTTTTTTATTATAGCAAGTACCCTGTTGTCCTGCTTCCCACATTTGTATCAAAAGGTCCATGGTGCTTTCATTGTAAACCTTATCTTTTAGGTGTGCTGAAAGTGTCAGATATTTTACATTGCAATAGACTGAAATAAAATGCACAAGTTGTTAGCACAGATGCACTTGTAGAACTTTTTCTTTCCTTCACTCTTTTACTTAGTACCCTTAAATTGTAGGTATCATATATTCATTAACTTCTCAGAGCCTCATCTTCTTGTATATTCATATGCCTATACAGACACATCTAAATACATATGTATATTCGGACAGAGACAAATGCACATGTGCATTAATACCCATATATGCTGTAAGGTCAAGGATTCATAAATCACATTAAGAACTGAGGGAATCTGATCATTCGGTGTTCTGAATATTTTTTAAGGAAAACATGCAAAAAATTGACAGGGACAGCCACACCTCAAGTTCAGAAATGGAACTTCAGAGCCACTGTAGACTTCTTCAGGTATTATAGAGTTATGAAACAAGGACAGCAAGGAGGGGTTTTGGTACTGGATTTTCCAAGGCTCTCTTTAATTCTGGCCACTCAGCAACTATTTTATGCTCAGAGATGTCTTACTTTTTTACTCAAGTAGTGAGTAATCCCATATCTCTTCAGTCTGATACATACTGTATCTTAGAAGTGCCAATCCTGGTATCAAAACACTAAAATTCTATTTATATTTTCCTCTATTTCCACATCCATTAAATTATATAGAAATATCTGGTGAATTAGATATAAGTATAAAGACTCCAATTTCATTTTATAGTCAATTATACCTGAAATCTTAAAGAAGCTTCCAGCAGATCCTCAAAAGCTGCACTGACTGGATTTCCTGCAGTTTAGGAATGCATTGGGGTGAAGACTAAGGCACATAGTTATAAAGCCCAGGGTACAGCTGAAGTGGGACTAGAAAGGATCTGCCAAGGAAAAGTGTTAGAATTCTTAGAACCTTATTCTATTAATCTACTTGAAAAAATAGTATATTTTATGCCAGATAATGAGCAGTTCTACTGCTCATGACCACAACAGTAAGTGCTAAGTGTTTTGTGACATTTCAGATATAAATACAATTATTTTATTATTTGTTGGCACATAACAGAGGAAAGACTAAGCAGATCTGTACTTATTTTCCTCTACTTATTTAAAGAAATAAAACTGTTATCATAAATGTTATTTTGTGCTATCTGCTAGAATTTTTTTAATAGCGAGTGATTAATATTGTTAACAAAATTGTTGAAACTTCCCCTTTCTCTTGGTTCTACATAGATTTAAGACTGAATTTCTGGTATTATGTTCAACTCCCTAAAAAATACCGGGTTTAGTAGGCTCTTAATTAAAAATAGCAGTAACTATATGTTTTGTTTGACTCCTTTTCCTTTTTCTTCTAGAAACAAGCATATCTCCAGATGCAGTTCCTAACACATCATGTGAAGTAATGCTCTGTTCCAATCCTTATTCCATATGCTATATGATACTTTGACAGCTTCTGTAATTTCTTCTAGTCTTTTGTGGTCTCTTCAGTAGCTCCAGACATGCCACCGTAAGAATCAAATAAATATTGCTCTTGTCCTCAGCTGTATGATTCAAACAAAAGTATGCATTTCAGCCAAGGGCAATACTTCTTGCCATTGGCCTTTGTTGGATTTGACTAGAGGAAATGGTCTTTGGTTCCAGAAAAAAAAGCCTTTTCTTGGGAAGATACAAAGCACTTGGACTTCTATCCCCATTGCCTACTTCCAAATGAATGTTCTTTCTTTTTACCTCTCTCGCTTTGGAGTCACAATTAGACTAAAAACTTTCAAGGATTCAAACAGTCATACTGTTAGCAGAATCTGCTGTCTTTAATAACCAGGGCTCTGGAAGCTGTGATGTCCTCCTTATTTGGCTGTACCCACCTATTACCCAGAGTCTGACAGTATCAGCCTTCTAAAACTGAAGAAAGCTTTTCATTGTGGCTGGAGCATATTTGAGTATGAAGGCAAACTGCATTGAATGCTACTGCATACCCTCAAAGGAGCACAAGAAGAATTTGAACAAAGCCTTCCAGATTAATGTTGCAGTAGGCACTTTGAACAAGACCTTAGAAACCAATTTCTAGATTGGCACATGGATTAAAGTAAAGTGTTAAACCAAATGAGCTCAGAAAATACATTAAATGTAATGAATGTTGCTGTCTAATGAGTAGAAAAATGACAAACCTAGTCAAATCAAAGTGACTGGTATTGTCCACAAAACTGTGTAGAGGAAATTGAAGCTGTAACTTTGTCCTGTGTCACAAATATCTCTACTTCAATCCTTTTCCCTTCATGCTCATTCTGTGCCCTCTAATGAGTCACTTATATTTATGTAGTATAAATATTTCAGTCATCTTATTATCATTATTTTTTAAGCCATTGCTGAAATAGAAATGTATATCTCCCAAGACTGTGTATTCCTATCAGGCTCTTATAATCAGGATGATCGCTTAATTAGCATGTTTGTTTCCACTAGGGTATACCAATTAAGAGATACAACCAGACTGCTGTATACTCCTATTAATGCTTTTCTATGTTTAGAGTAAGATCACACATTTCAGCAGGTGTAGCTTTTAACAGTAACAGAAGATTTTCCAAAGGATTTTGAGCTATTTTGCCATCTGTTTCTTATGCTGGTATTCTTAAATTACTAGAAACTAGACATTAGATGGGAGTTTTTTTAGAACTGCCAGAATATTAATTTTATTTTGTAGTTTTCACAGACACATTCAAGCTAATATTTTAATAAAAATACAGCTGATGTGACTAATGATTCCTCAGAAATGTTGCTTCCACAGATCTGACATACCAAGTCATTTTGCTTTTGTGTGCATACAGTGCTAAGTAGTTAAACTATAAACATTTACTGAAAAACTAGTATGTTCCATCCTTTGTTTCTCTCTACTCTGAACATAAAGCTCAGAGTTTCTTCTGCCTTTTCTGCTTTCAATGCTGTAAAATATGTTTGGTTCTGTTCATTATGATCTTGCTAAAAAACCCAACAAGTTTACATTTGCAGGACATGCAAAGTTTACATATATTTCCAAAAAATTCTGAATCAAGAACAGAATTCTCTAAAATTGTTATGCTGCCTTCACTACTATTTGAACTTATTTTGTCAAATTGTTATATTTCACTTTAAAATCTGTTTTGTACTGTGAGACTTGGTTCTCTTCTGGAAGGACAAAATTTCAAAAAAGGAGACTTCACAAACACTAAATTGTACTAACACATGATGTATCCACAAAAGTGTTCATTGTCGTTGTTAAATTATTCTGGAATTTGCATGCACAAAAGTATCTGTATTTTATTCGAAAATTGCTTTTAAATATGTGTGTAGATTTTCCTAGCGTAGACCTATAAAGGATTTCATTGATTTTTAGCTATATTTCTACTAATTGATGTGTTAGACACCTAAATAATTCATTTAGAATTCTTCAGCCTAGAAAAGACACTATTAAAAGCACAATATTGCAAGTCTCAAGCCCAATTTCTGCAATACCAAGACATCTCATGTGTCTCCCAATTCAAGTCTGAGTCTTAGAAATTCACAGTAGGTTTTGCAGTCTTACCTTTTAGCAACTGCAGTGTTACAACTGCTAGAAGGCTTTCCAAATCATTCTCCCCAATAATGACAGCTAAGTTAGTGGACAATTCTGACCACTCTGCTATTTTTATAACGGATATGATGCTGATTCTAAGCTAGTGGCCATTTTCATAAATTCACAACTCCAGGAGTTGATATTTCAAGAAACATGAAATAGAGAGTTGTGTTACAGAACTGAATTGGTTTCTCTTATCATAGTAACTTTGGAATGAGATCTATAAAAAAATAAAATTCCCTCTCCCATTCTATTTCCCAATAGCTTTTAATGTTTTTGACTCTTTTTATGAAGTACACATATGTACTGATGGCTATACAGTCATATTTCTTTAAATCCTGTCACTGTAAAGCTGTTTTCACTTATTTTTTTGTCAAACTGAAAGCATTCATTTTAGACCAGGATATGTTTTGCCTGAAAATTGGCTTATGTTGATTTTTTGGGGGGGAAAAAAAATCTGTAATTTCTCAGAAGAAAATGAAGTGAAAAACTTTGTTATTGTTGCTGTTTGGTTGGTTTGGGGGTTTTTTTGTGCAAGAATTTCCCTAAAATATTCTAGTATAGTTATAGAAGCGAAGACTTACTCTTTGTTGGTGGGAATACTAACACCTGCTGCATCCCATGTCTGACCTCTTCCCAAACAGGGACAGATTTTCCCTCCGAAATATCCACCTTTGAATGCTCACTAGGGCCTTAACACAATTAGGCAGACTTATTCCACAAGGTGTTCTTTTTCATTAGGAGCTCAGTCTCAGGAGTGCAAGACCTGCATGAGATTTTACCTACAGGCAAAGCTCAGCCAGTCAATCTTCTGTCTACTTCCCAATCCCTGACTCCATATATAAAACATTTTTATGCTCATTGAAGAAATTTGTATTTATCAAAAATGTTTCACTTTTTAATATAAAGAGATTGGTGGTTTCAAGGCAGTAGTGATTTGAATTGGTATTCATTTCCAAATTAAGACTCCTAAATGTAGGTATCTTTTAATAAGTATGCACACGTGTAGTAAGTGATTGAACTTAAGTAAGTGGAATTAATGAAGTTGTAGGGTTCAGCTCAGTTGCTTAAGTTTTGTCATCTAGTGCCAGTAGAGGCAGTCCATGGTATCCCAATAAGCATCCAAATCCCACAAACAGAGCTATGAAACTCTCTTAAATCCTGTGTCATCTCTGTCCTCCCCGTATCAAATATTGCTGTCAAATGAATGGTGCCTCTGATATTTATGGGCGTCAGAGCATGAAGAGTGACTCAGTTCATCCTAAAGTAGAGACTAAGAAGCAGCCTGTTTAAGTTCAGGTTTGCCCTAGTTCTTGGCTTCTACTTCTCCAGGATACATTGTCATGCAAATAATCCTATTTTAAACAACAGGCATAGAATCCTTTATAATTATGTCTCATTCAATTGCTGCTCATTATGTCAAATAGAGGCCAAAAATGTAGCATAACAGATGCTAAAAGGGAGAGAGACAGCATATATTTTCTAGGAAAAAAGGATTCAACAGCACGCAAAGGAAAAAAAAAGGAAAAAACATAAAACACTATCCTTGCAAATGAAAAAGTCATTATGGGCTCTGCAAATTTTCAAGCATGGTTTTGAAATGCAGGTCATAACAAAAATAAGATAGGAAGATGCTCTTTTTGTGTCTCTAAAATTCTGATGATTTCAAGGTGCGTCCTATTCTGAAGCTCTCAGAAATCATACATGTCATAGGCTTCAAAAAATCTCAAACAAAAACCACATAGAAAAGACACACTGGACCACAGAATAGTTGCTAATGATCAGCAATATGTAGGAAAGAAACACATATGCTTTCTATTAATGAATTAGATGAGGATCTGAATTCTGCATCCTCAGTTTCCAAGAAGTCTAATTCCTCTCATCACAAAAATTATTGCGATAATAGACTCACTATGAGCAGAAATTCAATATGGAATGTAAGATAACATCTCCAATTAAAGACTGAAACTGGAAGACTTTGGTAAAAAGATTCAGTGTGGACAAATTTTGTTGGAAAGTTCTCCATCCTTCTTTACCCAACACTAATCTGACTCGCTCTCATAAAAAGCCTTCATTATTGCCAGCAATTTCCAAGGAGTCATTGTTTAAAGGTAAGACCAAAAAATATAAGAGAACTTAAGTTTTTCAGAAGATAAGGTCCCAGAAGAAGAGAGGTCTCAGCTGACTGGAAACTGGCTAAGGTATCGATTTTCAAGAAGTTCAAGAAAGAGGCCTCTGGAAACTATAGTCCTGTCAGTTCACTCCAGTGCCCCATAAAATAATGGAAAAGATTAATCTAGAGGGTATTGAAAAACACCTGGGGGACAACACAGGCATCAGCCACAGCCAGCTTGGCTTCATGAGAGCAAATTCCTGCTTGTTGAACCTGATTTCCTTCTATGACAATGTAACCCACCTAGCTGATCAGGAAAAGTCAGGAGATGTAATCTTTTTGGACTTCAGCAAAGGTTGTGATATCACCTCTCACAGAATCCTTCTGGAACAAATATCCAGCACATACATGTGTTATGTGATGGGTGAGCAACTGGCTCACAGGTGAGGCACAAGGAGTTCTGTCACTAGTGAGGTTCCACAGGGCTCCATCTTAGGCCCTGTGCTCTTCAGCATCTTCATAAATTACTTGGATTCAGGACTTCAAGGAATACCAAGTAAGTTTGTCAATAACACTAAATTGGAAGGAGCTGTAGACTCCGTTTGAGGCACTTCAGACAAATTAGAGGACTGAGCAATCACCAACAGTGTAGCATTTAACAAGGGCAACTGCCAGATTCTACATCTGGGGTGGGACAACCTTGGTTGTGTGTATAGACTGGGGAACAAGCAGGTGGAGAGCAGCGCTGAGGAAAGGGACCTGGGTATTCTGGTCAATGGCAACTTGAATCTGAGTCAGCAGTGCCCTGGCAGCCAGGAGGGCCAACCGTGTCAGGCACAGCATTACCAGCCAGTCAAGGGAGGTGATTGTCCTGCACTGGGACAGCCTCACCTCTAGTCCTGTGTGCAGTTTTGGGCCCCCTAATACAAAAACCACATTAAGATATTAAAGTGTCCAAAATAGGGCTGCAAAAATGGTGAAACATCTTGGGGGGAAGACTTAACGTGGAGCAGCTGAGGTCACTTGGTCTGGTCAGCCTTGGAAAAGAGGAGACTGAGTGGAAACTTCACTATGGTCTTCAACATGCACTCAAGGGGAAGCAGAAGGGCACTCTTCACTCTTGTGACCAGTGACAGAACTAGAAGAAATGGCATGAAGCTGAGTTAGAGGAGGTTTAGGTTAAATATCAGGAAAAGGCTTTTCACACAGTGGTTGGTTGGACACTAGAACACTGTCCCCAGAGAAGTGGTCACAGCACCGAGCCTGCCTGCATTCAAGAAGTGTTTGGACAATGCTTTCAGGCATGTGGTGTGATTCTCAATTTGTCCTGCATGGAGGCAGGAGTTCTACTCGATGATCCTAATGGTTCACTTCTAACTCAGCATGTTCTATGATTCTATGATAATGTCAACAACACAGAGAAAGGTTTCTGTATGTTTACTAGTAGACACTTGAGTAAGGATTATCTGTCCAATTGACAATAAATGCTGTGCTAGGGCGTGTGATGGTATTGTTTTCAAGAGTCACTTCTAGTGACTATTGTTCTGCATGAAGTCATCAGTTAATGGTTCAGTATGGATTTGTAATCTGAGATTAAATATTCACAGGATATGAGGCTGATCCATTTGTGTAACTGTCACTTCCAAGAATGGAAAAAGACTGTGTTTCAAACCCTGAACATGTTCTTTAAGCAATGCAATAATAAATACAGATTTTTCCTGAATATGTGTAGAGCTGTTGATCTAAACCAGAAACAATAATAAAATAGTCCCCTAAGGTTATGAGCAATGTTTTGAAATATGAAATTGTCTTTTTAATTACGAGGAACGTTCAGGAGTTATTTTTTGTCATCTTGACTTTGCTTTTGGATACCTTAACATTAGGTTAGGAGTGAGAGAGAAAAAAAAAAAACAACACAGTTACAGCTGGAGTGAGGCTGAAAAAGAGGTTATGAAAAGTGTAAAGTGTAGAAAACTTTGCTATGGAACACTTTGCCTATGCACTTGTATGGGGATCAGTCTACATTCAGGGTTAAGGTTTACATTAAGGAATGGACTAGTTCAGGACTAAGTTTGATAGAAAAAGTCAGAAAGTACAGATAAGTTGGAACTTCAAAATGAGGATTTCCTGAAGCAGTTTTAAAACAATTCGTAGTGCCATAGAAATGCAGTTTTTTCTTATATTTCAACAGAAATTATTAAAAACCTGGTATTTTTCCTTCCTATTATCCTAAATCATCTATCAAGTATAATTTATCTTCTTGATTAATTCTGTTCAGAATTTACATGTTGATGTCTTGTGGTAGTTTTGGCCTTAGTTTTACCTAGCCCTTAATTAGGTCTTAATTTTAGTAGGCCTTAGTTTTAGTAGGCCCAGATAGTGTTCCATAGATTAGAAAAGAGAAACATCACCTGACTTAAGCAACCAAAGAGATATTTCATATCATTTGATGTCAAATCAAGTCTAAAAGGAGGTGTAAGATGTGCCTATTCTTTCCCCTTCATGGCCAAGCGCTGAGTGGACCTGCTATCACTGTGCTGGGAGCAATAGGCCACACCACTACTTACAGCTGTTCTAGTTTGGGAAGTAAACATTTTTTTATTGTTGTTTTTTTCTCCTCTCTTGCCAAGTGTTTCTTGAGAGATGTCTTTTGGAGTGTTTTGTGGCTGGAGTGATGAAACCTGTATTATTAGGTGAGCAACTCGGTGTGGAGTTATTGTTGTTTGGTTTTTACCTTTGTATATATGTGTTATATTGTAGTTTACTTTTATTTTCCTTCTTTCTATAAACCTTGCCATTTCAAATTTTAATTCTAGTTCTTTTCCCCCTCCCTCCTTTTTCCTTGAGGAGGCTCAGACTCCGTAGGTTTCACTTGGCATTTTGCCAGGTCAGCATACTACATATCTTTCAATATGTTTAAAATTACTTGGTGATTTTGTTACCATCAACTCCAACATCTCAGTTACAGCAGTTTACCTTAAAGATTAGTTTTATTTAGCTTTTTAGGTAATTTTGTTTTCTATTGTTTCAAAAGGATGGAAGACCATTAATATCTGCCCAGATGGAATATTTCAAGCAAAGTATGAGGGAGAAAAGGGGAAAAAATAGATGGAACTGGATCAAGAAAAAGCTTATTCATAGTAAGAAGATTCCTATTTAGAATCTGTCTATAACTATGATTCCTATGCCAGCTATTAAATATTTTGCCTTGTTTCTCATTTGAATTTAGCTAGTTTCAGCTTCTAGGTACTGGCTCTGGATATAAAAATCCCAAATGTCTTCACCTGTTAAAGAACTTGTAGATCCCTGCTATTTTCCTCCCATGGAAATATAGCTCCACTGCAATCAGCTCACATCTCTATCTTGTCTAACACTTAAACCTCCTTTGCAAAAGCTTTAAGGATTCTACCATTCACAGTGGGGGGTTTTGGGGCACTTTGCTGAATTTTGTATAAAAGATTAATTTTTCAGCATTATTTCAAAAAGTGGGAACATAACAATTGTGAATGACATTCCAATATTGAACCTCTCTAAATCTTATAAAAGAGAGAAATTCAACATCTCACTTCTGCTTTTCCAGTTAATCTTTCTGCCACAACATCTCACTGACAGGAGACATTAAGTTGTTTGTCTTCTATGGCTCTTGTTTTCTTTCTGGAACCTTGATTTTTATTATACAGCTCTGTCTTCTGTATAAATTTCCAGCACTTCTTGTACAAGACATTTGACTTCTTATTTGTCTCTGTTGAATCTGGGTGTGTGTAAGTGGTTTCATTTTACTTAAAAATCATGCATCAGCCTCATTTCTGAGCTCCAGTCTGCTCAACAGCCACCAGTTTTATCCATGATTTCTGTTTCTTTCTGAACCGTTGCTAAGTACACTGCATAAAAGCTGGACCTTGAATAATCCAATTCTTATGAAGTTCCACTGGAAACACATACTCACTGCTCATTGTCAGTTGACACATAATCCCCTGAGACCCATCTGTTGGATCTATTTCTTATGCAATCTTTTCATATTGTGTAGTGTTAACCAGAGTTCCAGGTGTAACTGTCTCATATGCCTATCAAGGTCTGGGTGCACGATATCTGCACTTTTACCTTTTCTAGCCAAATTTGTTTTGCCATTGAACATTAGGTTTATTTCACTAGGTCAAAGTTACATAGTATTATTTCAGCTGGCATTAATTTTATTCCTATCACTAAATTTCTTATCAGTGAATATTATACCAGAATTTTCATTATTGCTTAGGACTGATATACGGCTTACCAGCCACTGACTATGGCAGACTAACAATTTTTCAAGCTGCTGGAATTTTCTTATTTCTAGATTTATTAAAATGAACATCAGAGGAGTAGACATTTCTTCAGCCAAATTTTGAGGACTCTTGAATATTATCTTAATTGAATATGTTTATTCATGGTAGATGATGCTTGAAGTTTAGCAGCATGCAGTGCTGTGATTTTCCACTACTTTTATATCCTAAAATGTGAAATATACTCTCTCTCTTTTTTTTTTTTCCTGAGAAATGAAGTCACTACCTCACAGGGAGACAAGACACAGGCATCAGGTCCTCTCAGCAGGAGCCAGGCTCTGTTGCTGCCACAAAGATGAGGATTTAACTTGGACTTGTGTAAGACAGCAGTTTTAAGTTACCCTGGAAGAATCTCTGGAAACAACAGGGAGTCTGTTTTTCAACAGTATCTTGTTTCAGTATTGCCATTTTGCCAAGTTTGGAACCATAATCTCACTCCCTTTTCCCACTTGGTTCTTTGTGAATTGATAATAGACAGTGCCTGACATTTTTCTCAGTCACTACAGAACTAGCTTACACTTCATTTTTCACATTTCATTTTCTTGGTTAGTATACTAAGCAGGGGCATTTAATGACTGTATTCTCTTTTTCATTTACTGAATAACTATTACTCATAATTTTGTCATATCTAGCTTGCAATGAATATTGCTCTTAGGTGGTTCTCTCAGCCAAAAATTATTCTTGTATCCTTATATTTCCTTATTAGTTTTCAAAATTTCGTCCATTCTAACTATTATTGACCTGGCTATTTTCTGTTCTTGTCTATATTTCTCATATATATGAGAAATCTATGTATAGATAAAATCATTTATGTAAATATAATATCTTGGATATACTAAATAAATATAATCACATATATATCTTTTGTTTCTGTTTCTGTCTCCTGTCTTGCCCTGTTTCACTAATGAACTTTTGCAAAATGTTGTTCTTCATGATTATGAAACCATAATTTTTGTGTGCTAATTCTTTTCAAAAACTCCCTATTTTAATTTATATTTCACTCAAAATCTATCTTCTCCTAATTCCTTACAGACAATTCCTATCATACTTTTCATATTCTTAAAAAAATAATCTATTTCAGTGCCTGTCAGAAGGTCTTGAATGCTGGAAGGTGATCATACCGAAACACTAGTACTACTAACAGCATAAACTATTAGCTTCTTTCCTTTGGGGCGCAGTTCCCAGGGTCATCTAAATGGTGTTATTTCTGATGAAAACCCACAAAATGCATATTTGTTGTTACAGGGAGGCAAAAATCTTTTCCTGCTTTTATAAGTTTATATGCAAAATAATAAATAAATAAACTGGTTTTTTGGACTGAGAACCCCAAGAAACAAAGAGTTTTTTTCAGCTTTATGACATGATGTAGGTCCTGAACAGCTATTGAACTCTGTCTTCTCTGTTACATTGTTCATCAAATGATAAATACCTAAGTGCAGGGGCTCAACAACTCCCAATTTTGCAAAAAATCTAAGTGCTTGAATATTTTTCCAAGTGTGAGTAAATTTGAGAAGAAAATATGGAAAAGCTCAGTTGGTTAAAACTTGGTTCTAATAATGCCAAGGTTATGGGTTCAATCCCCTATGTGGGCTATTGACTTAAGAGTTGGACTCGATGATCCTTGTGGGTCCCTTCCAGCTCTGAATAGCCTGTGATTACCTAGAGTCTGTGAAAATAATAAAAAAAGGCCTAAGATGGATTTATTAATAAAATTTATGTGTTTGGAAAACTAAGCAATTATAGCCTTTTTGTCAATGCATTATCAACCAAGAAAAAAAAAAAAGGGGTGGTGTGTGTGTGCGGGTGTGTGTGTGTGTGAAATTTTACATGGACTGACCTCTAAGGCATATTTCAGAGGCTGATCTGAGATACAGAGTCTAAAGATGGAAAATGGGTTGAGTTTTTGAAAGGTATTGTACATGTGCAGTTGAGTAAATCATTTCCATTTTGTTTAAATAATAAAGAAATCCCTTTTATATCAGTTTGTGCAGATATATTTAGAATAGACTATATAACCTTGATGGGTATTTAGAAAAATGTAAACAAACTATTAC
>VWZD01008791.1:45908-170364 GCA_013396695.1 Sakesphorus luctuosus
GTACTACCTAGAAATTGATTTAATGATCCATTTTCATAAGATCCAAAGGAGGTATCAGATA
This sequence comes from Sakesphorus luctuosus, assembly GCA_013396695.1. Taxonomy (NCBI): domain Eukaryota; kingdom Metazoa; phylum Chordata; class Aves; order Passeriformes; family Thamnophilidae; genus Sakesphorus; species Sakesphorus luctuosus. The sequence goes on from VWZD01008791.1 coordinate 45,970, forward strand.
ATTACCTACTTTAGCAAATAACTACAGGATCCAAGATTACACTAGCGGTAGCTGCAGTATAATGCAACTATTGTTGTATATAAATATATCAAAATACTAATTGCTTCGTCAACCTATTACTATCACTAGTTTTCTCTACTAATTCTATATTTTCATCTCAATTTGAGTCTTTCTTAGAATTAGGGAATCAATTTTAATACCCATAATACCCTTCAAAGCTAATTGAATGAGGTATATTAAATTCCCATATAGTCTGAAATACATAAAAGCATACTGATTTTCTGGTTTTTAAAAATCTGTTTTCTTTATATTGAACTTAGTCCTTTCTGGATCTCTCTACAGGTATTTTCTTGGGAAAATCTTCTGCAGAATAGGAATAGAGTACAGTATCTGCATTCTCTCTAGGACTCAGTGATGTGTATCCAAATCTCTCTAACACTCATTCTGTACAGTCACTGATGTATTTGCAGTTCTGTACAGCAGCTGCTGACACGTAACCAGTTATTTCACAATGAAACCTATAATAACTGTTTCTTTCCCAGTGAAATTTTGTCAAAACTAGCACCTAGATACTATGATTGCTGTGATACAAACAGCTGACTGAGGGAAAACTAGCCTGAGCACTACACTCATGCTTCTGTAGAAGTAGATGTGCAGAAGCATGACTGTTTCAAAGTCATGGTAGTTTCTCATATGTTTCAATTTTTCTTTTTAAATCCCGAGCAGTGTTACATTTACATCACTTCACAGTTCTGTTTCTGCTGGTCTAACACCAAGTGACTTTTCTCTGAAAAGCAGTGTTAAGTAGATTACAAGTATATTCTTTAACCTCATCAAGAAAATGTAATGCAAACACAAATGTTTGCTGAAAATATATGTTAAACTTCATTCAAGGAACTGTATTGACCAGTTATTGTAACTTTTCTCTAATGTCTTATGCTTACTGATTTTGTCATGTCTGAAATAGCTGTATAATTTGTGCACATGCATCTTCTCACCAGAAGCATAACCTGTGGCTACATATTTTGAATTGATAGATGTGTTACAGAAGGTAGGTCCAGACAGTGTATTTTAAGCAAATAGAAACATACTGGGCCTGGGCCACCAAATACATGCTCTTTTTGACAACATTATTTTTGCTCTAAATGCAGGTTTATACATGTACTCCTTGGTGAAAATGCAACTAAAACCACAATCCCAATGAAGATTCATCTAAAACTGGGAAGTAATAAACCATACAGGAAACTTTTAAACTGGAAACACAACAAAAATGTTTTAAAGGTCTTAACAGCTCTGTTACCAAATAGTGGGAACAGGATAATTGATAATACTTCAATGATTTCCAAACTGCCTTCCAAACTCTGATCTTTGTAGGCACAGTAATGTGATTTGCAACTGGGCAACAAAATGTTCTGGTTCATAGGAAGCACTGGGGGTTGAAAATCGTAAGCTATACAAAACATTTGGGAACACGTCTATTTACGCTGCATGAACGTTTTCTTTATGAGTATGTTCTCCACCACTTACCCAATTCTTGTAGTGCTGGCCAAGTTCAGAAGGACTAAACATTACCCAAGTCTCAACATGTAGTTCTTCCTCTTGCCTGAACAGCACTGCAAGGTTGTTTACAGACATCAGCAGCTTTTAATCCTATTTCTCTAGTCTTGATCATTTACATTCCTTAAGGATTTTTCAGTCCATTAAGTATGACCTTTGCACGTTCTGTTGGAGTTTTATCATACAGTTAATGCATGAATAATCCTCAGGGAAAAAGTGTATGGGAGCAGCCCATGTTCCACCCAAAACAACATTTCTTTACCCGAGCATGTCCCTTTAACTGGGACAATATTAAGCTATATCTCAATAACTAAAGGTATCATGACTGTTTCAAGAAGCTGTTCAACCACATAGGACTCAATACCAAATCTGAGGCTTTTTTCCTCCTCAGACACAGAATTTTCTTCTCAATAGTTGTTTATAGGAACTTTATCACTTTGTGATTCTACCATAGATAATCTTTCTTGTTCTAGTATCAGTAATAAGAGATTACAATAATAAGACTGATAATAACAGTGAATATATCAATCTTAATGTATATTAAACACCCAGTTATATCTGTAGTATTTGAATAACTGGAAGAAGGTTTATGGCATGGCACCAGAGCCAAATACAAAAGATGCATAAAGAAGCACTGAAGCTCATAGTGAACTGTTGTTTATACCTTATTGCCTATTTGGCTTGAGTGTTTTTTGGAAACATGTATTAGGAAAAAGGTAACAACAAACTGTTTGTGTGTAAGAACTGTGTTGACTTATTAAGTCCACTTTTAAAGATGATAAATTTTCATAAAATGAAAATAAAAGTCACCCATTACTATTCTTGACTCTAAAATCAAGAATAGCCTTTTGTAATTTTCCACATACTAGGACAATCTCTCCTTTCAGTATCAGACATCCAAGACCTGCTAAAATTCAGAAGTTTCCTTAATTTGCAAGACAGAAGTTAAAAAGCAATCAGGCAACAATTTCTCCTGAACAAGAATAAAAAAAATAATTGTTTCTGTCTTCTGTTTCTAGTATAATTTATCAGACTAATAAAACTGTCTACCTAAGTGGCCCTGGACAATGCCTATGAAATGCAGCCTGTGGGCTAAGCAGGAGAATGTCTGCCTCATGGGAAATTTGGGCAGGATGCTTACTGCAAGGTGCAAGTTGTACTCAGTGTACCTTCAGCTGATGCGCTGTGCTAGCAGCAAACTCCTGGAAGCTGAAACAGTGCATGAGTCAACTGTCATTATTTTTTTCTCCTGCTTTTCTCTTGCTGCCTCCTATTATGTTTTGGTTCATAATAAGCATTCCTTAAGCTTTTGGCTCTGTCCAACTATAGTGGCTGCATAGCTCACAGATGGCTCAGAGAGACTTTAGTCCCCTGTGTCTGTCAAATCTTGCAGGCACTGAGAGTTTTGTCTGTGACTAAGCAAATCTAAAAGTAGCTTTCTTTATATGAGATGCTGTCAAGGATATTCCTTTGTTTCTGAACCACTGCAGAATGTTTTCCCAACTATCTCAATTGGGAATAGCTAGGAGAGCAACTCCTCATTTCAAATGATCATACTTACTCTGCAAAAGCAGAAATGCTGACTCTGTAGGTGGTTGGAGTGGCAACAGTTGTCCAATAAGCACAGTCCAGCACTAGGTTTTTTAGTGCCAGGTCTGTAACTAAAACAGTTGATGCCAGAGAAATGTATTGACTAGGTCAGGACATTCTTTTCCTTTGCACAAAAAGACTACATAAACAATTTTTCCAGTATGCAGAAAGTAATTCCTGGTTTTAATGGCTGCGCATGCCTACAATATACTGCTGCTACTGAGAACAGAATGGACAAGGTAGAACTGCATGTCTGAAGGTGGCTGTGGTGTTTCAGTAGGTCTCAGTAGGCAGAGTATGATCTACATGTGATGCTCTGTGAAGCTTGCAGATGTCTCTCAAACAACATGTCGGTGATGTTTCTGATTTATGAATGAACAAACAAGCAGAAATTCAATATGGATGTACTGTCAAGTACTTATTAATAACCACAATTATCTCAAATATGAAAAGGCAGCTGCAAACGCTGTTGTTAAAGGAGTTGCCTGGTTTTATCCATTAAAGAACCAAATCTCTTTTTAGTGCTGTTTGTTACATGAGTCATATTGTGTCTGGTTAGATCAGCCTGTGTTGTATCAAAAATGCACACTGTGTGTGCTGGCAAAACTCAAAGCAATACAGTACAAGATACATTTTCAGCCTAATAAGTGGGAAGCTACAGCTGTGTCTTCTACCAGCAATGACATGTACTATATCTGCTTTCCAACATGCAGCTTTTCACAATGGGCTAAATGTGCTGCAGGCACGTTACCTGAGTACAATGCAATAGTCCTTGAAAACAAGCATGTCCCCTTAAACCTGTAATATAATCAGGAGTAATGACATGTCCTCATTATATTCAGTATGAGTATAATTATTATAGGTGTTCAATATACTATTTTGTCATTATGATTCTCATGTAACCATTAGATTCTTGCAAGCTCCCTGATACTGGAAGATACAAGGTTTGGGAGCTGGAGTTGTCACATACTAGATAATATCACAGAATATGCTGAGTTTGAAGGGACCCACAAGGATCATCAAGCCCAACTCCTGGCTCTGCACAGGACCATCCCCAAGAGGCACACCATGTGCTCCAAAGTATCATTGAAATGCCCTGTGGACTCTGTTGGCCTTGGTGCTGTGACCACTTCCCTGGGTAACCTGTTCCAGTGCCCAACCACCCTCTGGGTAAAGACCCTTTTTCTAATATCAAACTTAAACTTCCCCTGGCACAACTTCAGGCTGTTTCCTCGTGTTCTGCCACTGGTCACCATAGAGAAGAGATCAATGCCTGTCCCTTCTCTTCCCTTCACAAGGGAGTCGTAGACTGTGATGAGGTCTCCCCTCAGCCATTCCTCAAACAGCTTCCCCTCAAGGCCCTTCACCATTTTTGCAGCCCTCTTTTGGATGCTCTCTAATGACATAATATCTTTCTTATATTGCAGCACCCAAAACTGCACACAATATTCAAGGAGAGGTCACACCAGTGCAGAGCAGAGCAGGACAATCCCCTCCCTTGACTGGCTGGTGGTGCTGTGCCTGTTGCACCCCAGGACATGGTTGGCTGCCAGGGCATTGCTGTCTCATATACAACTTGCCATTGACCAGCACCCACAGGTCCCTTTCCATGGCACTGCTTTCCAGCATCTCATTCCCCAGCCTGTACAACCATCCAGGGTTGCCCCATCCCAGGTGCAGAACTGAGCACTTCCCTCTGTTGAACTTCAAATTTTGGTGATTACCCAGTCCTTAACTTGTCGAGGTCTCTCTGCAGGGCCTCCCTGCCTTTGAGGGAATCAACAGTTCCTTCTTGTTTTGTGTCATCCGCAAACTTCTTCAGTATCTCTTCCAGTCCTGCATCCAAGTCATTTATGAAGATGTTGAAGAGCACAGGGCCCAAGATGGAGCCCTATGGAACCCCACTAGTGACAAGTCACCAACCTGATGTTCCCTCATTCACTGTTGCCCTCTGTGCTCGACCCGTGAGCCAGTTGCTCACCCACCACATTATGTGTTTTTCCAGCTGTGCTGGACACTTTGTCCAGAAGGATCCTGTGAGAGATAGTATTGAAAGCTTTACTGAATTCCAAAAAGACTACATCAACTGACTTCCCTTGATCAGCTAGGTGGGTTATCTTGCAATAAAAACATATCAGGTTTGATAAGCAGGACTTTTCTCTCATGAAACTGTCCTCGCTGTGACCAATGACTGTGTTGTTTTTCAATACTTCCCAGAATAATCTTCTCCATAACTTTATCAGGCACTGAAGTGAGACTGACAGGACTGTATTTTCTAGGGTGCTCCTTCTTTCCCTTCTTGAAGATCAGGACAATATTTGCCAGCTTCCAGTCAGCTGGGGCTTCTATGTATTCCCAAGGTTGCTCAAAAATCAGGAGAGGTTGTACAATGACATCAGCCAGCTCTTTGGGACTTCTGGAATGAATCTCATCAGCCCCATAGTTTTGTAGGGATCCAACTGAAGCAGTAGATCTCACACAATTTCAGGGTTGACTGGGAGTTGGTCATTCTTGAAGTCATGGCCCTTCAGCTCAGGGCACTGGTCCATCATGTGTGTTGAAGACAGAAGCAAAGAAAGTGTTAAAACCTCTCTGCCTCATCTTTATCCTTGTTTGTGAGGTGACCATCCTCACCCTGTAATGGGCCATTGATATTTTTATATTGTCTCTTGCCACTAATATGTTTGAAAAAGCTCTTTTTATTGTCCCCCACATTTCTGGCCAGCTTCAACTCCATCTGTGCTTTGGTCATGTGAATTTTCTCTCTATAGTAGCAAACAGCATCTCTGTGTTCTTCACACAACTGGCCTTCTTGCCACTTGACCTTCCTTTCGCTGGATATACACCTTCCTTTTTGTGTTATTTATAAGAGAAGATCTCTGCTTAGCCAATTCAGCCTTCTGTCTCTCCTGCTTGATTTTTGACATTTGGGAATTGCTTGCTCCTGTTCCCTTAGGAGATGATGTTTGAAAAGTGACCAGCACTGATGGACTCCAGCACATGCAAAAACATTTTCCCAGGGGACGTTACTTACTAATTCCCTGAGGAGCCTGTTCTTCTCATGTCCAGAGTTGAGGTTTTGCTGACACTTTTCCTCCTGTCAATAGAGATTTTAAACTCAATCACTTTGGGGGCACCGTGGCCAAGACAGCCATCAATCTCCACTTTGCTCATGAAATCCACTCTGTTGACAAGCAGCAAATCAAGGAGGTAATTTTTCCAAGTCCTCCCTTAGGACCTGCTCCACCAAATTGTCATCCAGGTTTTTTTAGGAATCTTCTGGCCTGGGTTGTACCACCTTTGTGATATTCCCAGTTAAATTCTGGCAAGTCAAAGTCCCCCATAAGGACAAGGTCAGTTGACTTGGAAGTGTCCCTTAGTTCCTCAAAGAATAATTGTTTGGTGTCATGGTCCTGGCTGGGAGGTCTATAGTAGACTCTCATGATGTTATCTACATTATTTGTTTGCCCCTTAATTCTTATCCAGAGGCTCTGAACTGTGCCATTGCCAACTGTGAGCTCCATACATTCTAACTCTTCTACTGCATATAGTGCCACCCCTCCACCTCTTTTGTCTTGCCTGTACCTCCTGAACAGCCTGTAACCATCCAACAGGGTGCTCCAGTCATAGGGCTCATCCCACCAGATTTCATTTATACCAATGATGTCAAATCTTTGGGACTGGGCCAAAGGTTTGAGCTTCTCGTTTGTCCCTCATGCTGTGTGGGTTAGTCTTGAGCAAGATTGAGAGATCCCCTAACTGCTTGTTTTCTCAAGTTTTGGCACAACATCCCAGGCAAGCCAGGCTAGAACTCTTTTTCCCACCTGAGGTAGGTGTATCTCATCAGGTGTCAGTAGACCAGATGTTGAATAGATCATTCCATGGTCAAAACCCCCCAAATTTTTCCCATTACATCAATCTTGGAGCAACTCATTGACCTGAGGGATCAGCCTATTCCTATCAATATTATTCCTTGTTATCAGAGGAATCAAGAAAACAACTGTCTGTGCTTCTGATCCCTCTACCAACTGCTCCAGGGTGCTGAAGTCTCTTTTTATTGTCCTCAGACTTCTTTTTGTTATTTTGACTTTGCCAGTTTGAACAACCAGTAGTGAGTGGATAGTAGTCAGAGGATCTGACTAGACTGGAGACTTTTCCAGTAAAGCCCCTTATTTGAGTTCCTGGGAGACAGAAGACCTCCCTTTGAGTTGCGTTCTTTCTCTTACAACTATCCTTCTTTCCCTCTAAACAGAGGAGGTCTTGATATGTGGTGAAGGTGGTATTGTTTTACAAGGCCCAGTACTCCAAAACTACCTTCATCTACCTCATCAGTTATCTGGCCTTCTAGTTCCAGAGACTTATACTTGTTGTAGAAGGTGCCAGTCCTACTTGTCAGACTCTGAGAAGCGGGAGGAGCCTTTCTCCTGGTACATGCAGTGACCTTCTTCCAGCCTTCATCTTCAACAGACCCTTGACCAACAGTTCTTTGAGTAACTGAGACATCTGCTTCTCCACTGCAACTTTGATTCAGGACTCCTAAGAGTCTAGAGTCTGTAGTGTCTGAAAATAATCTCTCTCTTGCTTACTCGCTCAAATACTATGAAGCCAATTCATTTCTTCCTGTAGCTCCCTCGCTTGGTGACACTGCTCTTCAACCTCAACACATCATCTGCCAAATAACTGGTTGTCTGCCCCAGTCTCACCAAGAGGCATCAGGCATTCCTATCAGCCTGTGACCTAGAGAGATGCACTGGCCATCAAGAGGTGTGTCTGGCTGGGGGCCTCTGACACAGCTGGTTCAGTGACTCCAGCAGCTACAGGGGATCAAGCTTTATGACACATCAACAGCCTAACTGAGGAAGCTTAAACTAATACACCAGTAAGACTTGGGCGGAAAGGATCTATTTGCTATTCCTTACCAGCTATTGAGTCTGTTTACTGCCTCTATTTGATGCTCCCGGATGATCAGAGAGGAGCCCTTCCTGCTCATCCTGCCATCCAAACTGCCATGCCACGCCCTCACTGCCACACCATGCCACTCTTTGCCCGCTTCCATTCACTCATGCTCCCCAGAGCCATGTAAATTCTCCTTGTTCGCTCCCAGCACAAATCTCTCCCCTCCTGGTTGGCTGCCGAGGGCGTCCAGGTCATGAGGCTGCTGCTTGGGTTTCCCTGGACTCAGGAACTCCCCTGTACAACTGGCTCTCATGCCCTGAACTTCCTCTCACTCATGGTTGCCTGACCCTTGGTGACTGAGGCATTGTATATCCTGCTCCAGAAATAATTCTTAGTTAACAGGATTGAAGAGAGACACAGCCTAGTGAGCTCCAGCCACAAAAGGTGTTTTATTCCCACCTGTTTCTCCATGTTTTCTCCCCCTAGGTATCCCACAGATCTCCTCTTTCCCTCTTAATCACTTCATTTTCTCAGTACTTGTTATTTAAACGTTTTCTCCCTTGTTTCTAAATTTTGCTTCATGTATCACCCAATGTCACTGTAATTCAACTTCACAGAGAAAAATTGAAAAGATCTTAACAATAATTCCTCTTTCCTAGACTTCCTAGACTTGAATAGGCAATGGTGATACTATAATTTTGTAGGAAAATGCTGAAATGAATCCCAAGGAAGACAGCAATGGAGAAACACCTTGAATGATTAAGAGACTTGCTGTTGAAGTTTTAAAGTGTAGTTTTACTTGTAATAGGGTCTTTTTTAATTGCAATCCCCTGCCTGATTCTGTTACCTCATCTGTGCTGTGCTGATGACCACCACACCCTGTTTATTGTATCACTCGAGCTTCTTTGTTCTCTTGATGAGTCAGCCATTAAGCTAGTTTGCCTAGTAGTCCTGGGCCAGCTGGTGCCCGCTCCCACTCAGGAGCCCCGGGGTTTCTAGGGCTCCCATGCCCCCTTCCCCTCTCTGCCTTGTCATTCCACACTGGGAAGCCCCGTATGTGAGACCCCTATGCCTCGTGGCTGGGGGTGCAGGGCCAGGAGTGCAGCCAGCCCTGCCCCTGTCCAGCCCCAGATCTGGCATCTTCCCCCTGAGATCTTATAAAACCTGGGGGATTGTCTCAATAAACTCTCTCTTGCCTGGACTCCTGGTCTCTGTCTCCTTTCTCTGCATCCCCTCGGACAAGTGGAAAGCAGAGACCCCTCCTTTCCCACCAACGCTGCTCATAATTCTAGTTTATGTATGAAATCTTTGGCTATTTCTAAAGGAAGAAAGTGAACTTAAAGCCTCACAACATTAGTCCTACTTAAAAGGGATCATCTTCCCTTTATTTTCTGCTTACCCACCTTATTTCTGTACTATATTTGGACTACAAGCTCTTTGAGGAAAGAACTATTTTTTTAATCTTTTCAGTTACACCTAGCACAAGTATGCTGTATGTCATAAGTAATGTCAAATAATTCTTGTCCTACCACTACCTTTTCAGTCATCTAAAGCATATATTGTCTCACGTACAGATTTCTGAGGTCAGAAGCAGTAAAAGATACTCACATATAGGCATAACTTTATTAGCGTGTACATCTAAGAAGAAGCTGCCAGAACCTTCCAACCCTTCTGCAAAATCGGGTGAAAGGGAATGATGGCAAAACAAACTATGAAATGCAGGATATATATACCCACAAGAAAACACATATGGAAGCAACAAGCTACTTTTGCACCTCTTGTGATCAATGGCTACTTGTCATTGCTTTCAAAGGCAGCCCTTTAGATGGCTCTTCCCTAAGCAAACCCAATACGAAGAGTCATTTAGGAGAACAACTTTGTCCAGAATGCTATTTTGTGGTATATAGTTCTAAACTTTTCCTGTATATTTTTAAGCATTTTCTGAAATGTGTATTTTCTTCATCATCAGGATTTCTTCCGACTATAAAGGAGAAATTTGAGCACATGGAGGGAAACTTTGGCCATCCATACAAATTTGCAGCCTTTATGTTAATTGGCAAGTAAAGACAACATAATCCCTTGATCTATATTAAACTAGTGTTCCCAGCAAATGAAACCTTTTCTTCTCAGAAAATGGACACATTTCACATACACTTTCAGTGTGAATGATTCTGTGGTCCTGTAGTTCTCTAACTGCACATAAAAACAATTTACATATATTTATCTGACAAAAATTGTTCAGGAGAGCACTTTAATTTAATAACTACCAGTTGGATCTTCACTCTTAACACCCTAGGAGTTTTGCACAATATAGAATCATAGAATCATTTGGATTGGAAAATACCTCTAAGATCATGGATCACATTTTTTTGTGGCTTACAGGCTACAAATGCCCTTTCCTGGTCTTCATGAAAAGCAGTATATTTTTAAAATAAATACTTCTTAGTTGCTATTCAAAAAAATTCTTTCGCTTAAAAGCTCCAGTGATTTAATTTTTAAAATAATGCAATTCTTGCAACATGTTGCATTTGAGAAATTTTGTCAAATTCTGATAATTGTGAATAAATTAAAGGCATCACTGTAAGACTATTTGTTTCCTTACAAGAGATATAAAATCCTCTATGTATATTTATGACCATATTTGAGCTTGCTTTGTGAAATTCCTTTACATGAATGCCTAATTATTTTTGAATTATGCAGGCCAGTAGTTAAAAAAGAAATAATATTTTAAAATACATTTGTACTCAGTTTCATTAGAACATCTGCACTGTCTGTGAAGAAGAGTAGTCAATGAAATCAATGACATCTATCTTTAAATAAAATAGAAAGCTAAAAAGAATTCAGGATGTACCTGATAAAGGTCATGTGCCAGGGACATTCAATATCTTAAAACTATATAAGAGGAAGAAGTCAGTCTCAGAAGAAAAATCAAGACCTGTTTCTTCTTCTATACCATGGCTTCTTTTCTCATCCATTACTTTCCTTGATGTAAGTTTACTTTAAGTTACCTGTCATTTGGCTGTGTTTTGAGGTGTCTGCATAGCACTACAACTATGTTGGTGTCGTTCTTCATCTCTGAAAGACAAATGTGCATTTTCTTGTGACACCAAGGCTTATCTGTTTTCAGTATCTGTGTCTTGCACTCAATACCAGAATTACTTAGGAATCTAATAACTGACTTACTGTGAGGAAGAATTGAGAATGAAAGGGAAAGCTGAATGACAGGGAAGCTATATAATTTTTTTATCCAAATACTTGTTCTTGATTTGTGCAAGAGGATTTTTTGACAAAAGGAAAGTAGTGTGGTCCTATCACAATCTGCAAGATGAATACAGCCCACTGATTTTTTTAAGAGGCAAATGAGAACAACTTTTGGATCAGCAGATGCTGCAGAAACAGTGAAGTATTATCTTCTCCCATCAGAGCTTTCTGTGGGAGATGCAGAAACCAGTGTGTTTGGCACCTGCTGCCCTGTGAGAAGGGAAAGAGCACTATTGGATGGGGACAGGTAGAGTGGTCCCAAACCACAGGTAGAGTGGTCCCAAACCACAGGTAGAGTGGTCCCATGAGGTGTAACCTCATGTACTGTTTTGCTTGGATCACCCATGCTTTGGAGGCATGACATCAATTTCTCATAGTGCAAGAAAAATATGATCATGAAATAGCTCAATGCAAAGTGAAAACCAATTAATCTATGCATTTGGGAAATGAGTAGAGAAGGAAATGTCTTCCTACCCCTCAGAGGAAAATTAACCTAAAATGCTAGCTATGTTTATTGGCACAAGAAGGATGTTTCCAATAATATAAAATCAGAGCTCTGGCAAAGCAGATCTATTTTTAATTATAAGGGAAATGGCCCAGCCCAAATTAATTGTAGCATTAAAGGGAGTCAACTACATCAAGGCATGAACTATCTTTGTTTTGCTTGTAAGATATGTTCTACCAAGATATCACAGTGTAAAATGCATACCCTTTTGTTTGTGATTACATTGCCTTAGTGTGGTACAGTGGTGTGGGTTTTTTTGTTTTTGGTTTTGGTTTATTTGTTTGTTAGTTTGTTTAAGAAGTAGTTATTTCTTATGAACAGTGGTCCATTCTCCAGTATATTAGGGACATGGTTTAGTGATGGACTTGGCAGTACTAGGTTAACGGTCGAACTCCATGATCTTAGAAGTCTTTTCCGATCTAAATGATTCTATGATTCTATATTGTGCAAAACTCCTAGGGTGTTAGGAATGAAGAGCCAACTGGTAGTTATTAAATTAAAGTGCTCTCCTGAGCAAGTTTTGGCAGATAAATATATGTAAATTGTTTTTATGTGCAGTTAGAGAATCACAGGACCACAGAATCATTCATGCTGAAAGTGACCTTGAACAGTCTTTGTTCCAACCTCCTGCTGAAAGCTGCTCCAGTATCTCAGGACTTCATCCAGTTAGATTTTAGACACCCCTGAGGCTGAGGAATGCACAATCTGTTCCACTGCTTGACTAGCTCCATGGTGGAAAAAGTGTTTTCTGACATCCAGTCAAGCCTGCTTTTTCAGCTCCTGCATGTTTTCTCTTATCCTTCCATCCAGCCCCATTGCGAAGAGCCCAACACTGTCTTCTTGTTGAACCTCCCACCTAACCCCTGCCCAGATGCTGGAGGTTGCTGTTAGGTCCTTCTGAATCTGTCTCTGCCCCAGCCTGAACCACTCCTGGTCCCTCAGCCTCTCCTCAACAGCTGAGTGTGCAGACCTGACCATCTTGGTAAACGTTGCTTCAGCTCATAAATGTCTTTCCTTGATCAGGGCATCCAAAGCTGGACCAGTTCAGCAGATGCAGTTTAGCAAGTGCTAAGTAGACGGGGATGTAGCAGAAAACAAAAATATCGCCAGGCTATGGTTTGAATCATTGTGCCAAGGCTATCCCTACCTTTGCATAGACAGCATGCAGATAAGCTAATCAAGCTAATAAAATTTTGGCTCGCATGGTAAAACTGACAGTCTCAGTATTGACTCATCCTTAAAACATCTACTTTCATAATTGTTCTGGACAATCAAGATGCATGCACTTTACTTTGCTAAAATTACAGATTTCCAAAACAAAGTAAAAAATAATAAATGAAAAATTAAGCTTTGCAATAATGACATAAGTGAGGGGGAAACAGAACATCACTGTTACTATTCAGAGAGAACTGACCATGCTGAAGTTGTAGGATGTTTCCCTGGTAATTGAGATACTGAAATTTTATTCTTTCTTTCTTTCTTTCCACAAGACCCACCCAATCCTTGGAAGCACATCTGAAAATACTATTTCAATCAACCTTTGTTCCTGAACAACTCCGTCATTAAATACTATAACATTTTCAGTTAGAAAAACTAGTATGACCTAAAATGTGAACACTGTCAAGTTTATATAAATTTATGACATTTAGATAACAAGAAGTTAGCATGTAGTTTAGATCGTGATATTTTTTATGAAGTAGCCACCTGTGCTTATAGACAGAGGCACTCACACACACAGAAAATACAACTTTCTGGAAAAATGGCAGAAACCCCTTGCACAATTCACAAAATTGTTTTGCTCAATAGACTATAAATATCCCTGTTTAGTGATTAAATTTGATTCCAAAATTTTAGTGCATGCACTGATGATGCTAAATGAGGAAGTAATATCAGTTATGAAGAAAGTAAGAAGCTCTTTGAACTGTGGGTATGTAAATATTTTTGATTGGGAGTGGCTAGTTATTAAATGGAAGATAGTGCTGAAAAAGGCTTTAACAATTCACAGGTTTTAGCAATTTTCCATTTGATCTTAAGGCTACTGAGAACAGTTTTGCAAGTTCAAAATTTGATTAAAAAATTAATTTGTGACTGAGGTATCTAAATACAACTCATATCCCACTTTTTCATTAGAAATTCCTCTCAAATAACCTTTGATACAATCTAAATCATATTCTCTAGAGATTCAGCTTCTGAGTTTATATTCAGATATGCTTATATTAAAATTTATTTATATTTAAAAACAGTAGAGCACATACTAAGATACCTTAACATATAAAGGGGTTAATTTTGTCAGTTTTAAAATATATGTGTGTGCTTGTGTTTTTCAGGCAGTTTTATTACACCAAAACTAAATGAGAACTTAATTTCTTGTTAAATATAGGACAAATGAAACATCAATGAATAATGACATCAAATAGTGACAAATGAAAAATGTCAGCCTCCTCCAGAAGCTTTGCCAAACACCGATTTCTCCAAAAATTCTGTAGCTAACGACTCTTTGGATACTTCTTTTTTTCTTATATATGTTGTACTGAGGATTAGAAAGGGAAAGAAGTGTTTCTAGAAAGTATCAGATATCAGAATGCAAATTTTTCATTGTCCTTAGTCTTCTAAGGCCATTCTCATTCTTCTCATGTGGCAATGCATCTTACTAGGGATGCTGTCAAAGATTAAGGTGACATCTTGATAAAATGTTGATTATTGGCCTGCCACTTTGGGGAATGCACATGTGCAGGAAGAGCATGACTGTGGCTTCTATTTATAGCTACAGATAAAGATCATATATAGTTAAAGGATTCGATTTGGAAACAAACTTGGTTCTTAGTCAAACCTATGATTCCAGTGTCTGCAATCTACTTACAGTCACTCTATAAAAGTGGAGGTGGCCCTGTAAGGGTGCATCATGCAGAGGGTAAAATAGATGTCATGACTGCTTGTGCACAAGCAAAGCACTGGAGAACCCCAGAACTGCCTGACCTGCCCAAGTAACAGAAGACCCCAAGGCAGTTTTAGCCTGTGTGAGCTAGCACTCACCTAGACAACTCCTGGGCACCTTTGGGAGTGAGCACGAGCCAGCAACCATTCCCAGCAGGCACTCTAAGTTGTGGGCATGCTCACTAAGGCTGTAAGAGGTGTTAATGTTTTGAGCAGGTGGTCTCAGTGGATGAGATAGTAGTCCTGGGAGCAGTTAATTGACTAGTGCAGGTTTGACCTCTACTGATCTGCCTATGCAGTAAGCTGCAGGTCATAATGCCCTGCTCCAAATTTGTGGAGCACAGGCCAGCACACATAGCCTGCCTTTCACAAAAGCTTTTTAATGTGAGCTCAGCCCTGCCATGATACAGCCATGGCTTTGGGTTGCTTCCCAAAACAATAAGGGTATGTCCAGGACTGATTTTGGCATGCCGTGTGTGAAGCTTATTAGCAGATCATTTCCCAGGCAGCAGGCTGACCTGTATAATACTTAGGTATGTTTGATTATTACCAAAATTCTAATCAGAGTTATGCTTTTCTCATGCCATGTCTGATGGCTTTTCCTAAACTCTGACCCTTTAGAAACTATTAGTTTCTCTGTAGAAACATATGCTTTGAATTTGTCCTAGTGTGTGCTGAAGTGATTTACTGTAGACTAATTAGGTAATTTAATTGACACAATTAGCAGTAATATTTGTGGAAACAGCACATAATGCCTCACTTCTTGTGTCCTTGTTTTTGTCATGCCAATTATCCTCTGCTTTTCTAATCAAATGATTTTATAGGACACACACAATGAGATACAGAGTGTGACATGAGACTTTATCATTAAAGAGGAAAATTCAACTCCTTCCTTTTCAAGGAAGTATTTTGAAACTATTCAGTCTTTCCTATGCAAATAATTTATTACACCATCCTGGCATGAAGAACCCCTTGTGAGTTTTTTCATTTAAAAGAAAAGCCTAGTGCTTTTCAGAGAGAGATGCTGATACTAATGAATGGAGGGAACAATAGTGCAGCAGGTACTCTGGATGCTTCCCTGCAGGGCTCTGCTGATGGAGTTGAAGTTTGACCTGAAGTACCCTCTGTTATTTTATTGTCACTGGATGCCAATTAAGTACATCACTAAAACTGCAGCAACCTGTTCACCACAGTTTGATATCTCTGCTGAACAAACTATCCCATTCCCATGCAGTAGTTCATGAATGAGTGGACCAATATTCACCTGTTCAACACAAAATAAAATTGATTTTGAAATCAAGTAGTTGTATCTTTTATCATAAAAGTCCATTTGTTCTTCAGATGGAAACTAATACATCTGCTTAAACTGATGTGACAGTCAGAACATGATGCCACCGCAAAATGTTTGTGCACTGAACTGTTTTTCTAGGATAGAAATAGACATCTGTGCATCTTGAGGCACAAGCAAGTCAGCTTTGGCATGTAAGCTGTTGCTTGCTCCCTGTTGCATATAGTTTTCAGAGTGCTCCTGTGCCATAACCCTACACATCTGGCAATGACACAGGAAGTGGTGGGTATACACACAGCTGGTCGTAGGATAATTCAGGTATTCATGGATTTGGAAAATATCATGAGAGGGAAGGTGGTATATATCTACTCATGGTAAGTCTGGCATGCACATGTATACATCAGATCATGAGGCAAGGGTATGACAAATTGCTGAGTAGAAGTTATAGCATGAGACACTAACATAGTCCCATCACAGACTCTGTAGCTAGTACTGCCTAAGAGATTAGGCATATCCATTTTGAGTTGATGCTCACAAGGAAGCAGAGCACTAAATACACAATACACAAAGACTTCCGTTACTACTAAAGATTTTATTTTTATGGGAAAATAGTTGAGATAATGAAGCTAAATGTGTCTTATTTTGTACCACTGATTTTTTAACATAGCACTACCTCTTACTGTGCACCACCTAACACGACTGCATAATAGAAATTCTAAACTCTATAACAGTCTTCAAGTGAAAGAACTAAGATGTATTAATTTTGTTTAAAGGTAAACCCAGCATTCTTTTCTATGTGTTTTCTTCCCAAGATCTGGACCTCAATTAAGAAGAGAAAATAATGGTTTGTAAGTCTGCAGAGTTTTCTTTATCTTTTTTTTTTCTTTTGCTGCTGCTGCAGTACTTTTCAGTTGTAGCAGTTATTTTATGAACTCATGAGCTAAGCAGTTCCAAATTGGAAATGTACCAACCACTCCTACTATTCAACAAAATGTTTTCAAGAGCAGTTAAAAATACCAAGACAAAAAAAAAATTCCAACCCTCATTCTACATGAGATTCAAGCTTTGTAGTAACAAAAATATCCTTTGGGGTTCTAACTTGTCAAATAATAAGTTTAGCATTCTAAATCCACAGTCAGATCTTGTTTACATTGAGGATTTCTAAGAAAGAAATTTTGATGATTCTCCTGCTCTGTTATTGTCATTGGTGAGAGACCACATTTAGACAAGAGTGTTACATTTATTATCACCACCATCTTTCACCTTTCTTATGCTTCTTGAGCTGGTCGTAAAACCAGACCTGTTGGAAGGAACCTAGTCCTCAGCATAGTTCATTTTCAAGCAAGTATAGAGGTTGACTAAAGTATTCAAAGTAGTCGACTATCTTTTTATGATTTCCAGATCATAAGGACAGATTTCCACAAGGACAACAATTTTTAGATTCAGTCACTGGTAATATGAGCTGTTGCTGGAGATGGAAAACTGTAGTGACACTGATAAAATTGATCTTTCCTATTACTGACAAAATCTTTAGTTAATAAAGCTTTTTGCTGTAATGCTACTAGTTGTTTGATGGTGAGACAGATAAAAATTAAACCAATTTGGTAACCTCTTAGAAAAAGCCTTTAAATCTGCACTATGTCTTTAGTTTGATTTTCTCTGGGACAGGCAGTCAGAGTTTATACTTTTGTAGTATAAAGTACATGAGAAATAAAGATGATGGGACTGAGGGAGGGCAGTATTTTAACACTCTGCTCTTTCATAGCTGTCTCCACCTGAGGGTCTGAATGATGTGTCTAATATTAACACACTCTTCTGGGTTTTCACATCATCTTTATGTTGTGATGTTTCCCACTATAGGATATCCACCCATATCTAGAAAAGAATGTTGTTATGGATACCAGGACTGTATTGGACTTTTCCCTCTTCTCTGAAACTTACTCAAACCTCTGAAAATCACAGCAGCATCTATATGCTAATGTAGTTGGTGTCCTACTTTAATTCATTAACTATAATAAACAACAACAGTTAGCCCTTGGTCCAATATAGGACTTCAGCATTTATAAAAGGAGAGACAGTGATATCTTTCAGACACTGCTGTCCAGTGTGGTATACACAAGGATTTATGCAGTCTACAGTGCAATGTGATCTCTCCCCAGATTGCCAGGTATCATTGAAAAACACTAAGCAAGGGAAATCTCAGCTCCTATGACTCACTTGGAAAAAAAGGAAGCCTGAGTCCATAAAATGTTTGCTTTCATATACCCTTGTAAAGACCAGAGTTCACTGCATTGCTTTTAGAAAGCAGATGATTTATAGGACCTCTGCCCACCATTTACAGAGCAGATTGGTTGTTAGAAAATTCACCTGGAAACTCAGAAACATGTTCAAGCTTGGGTAACAAAAGGTGAAAAGAGGGCAGATGTTTTCTTCACTCAAATGCCCTAAGCTATAGGCTAATGCTTACAAGTGCTCTGTAGAAACGGGATTAAAATCAAAACTATGTACAAAACTAGGTATGACACCCACTTCAAGGTGGGATTTAGGGCTCCTTCTAAGTGAATCCACAAACAGTTAAGCTAGGAACGTACAACATTCTTATCTGTACATAAGAAAAACCCCAACAACAAAACAAAATCTCCTTTTGATCCAAAGCCATACAATACCTTAGAGAGCCAATGAAGCCACTTCAGGAGTGGCTATGAAGATAAGATGACAAATACTCTTCAGGGGAGATACTGTCCCACTTCAGAACAGACCAGGTTCCAGCAGTTCCCACTGGCTAGAAGTGACATATACCAAAAATCCTCATACACAATCTGATGCCACTAAAATTGTCCTCCCACTTTGGTTACCCATCAATAGGACACTATATTAAGTGGCTGGAGGCACAACCCCTTACCATGTTTAAAACCTAAAGTAAATAGAAATGCATTGTTAGGATTGGATCCTGTTGATGTAAGTTGTCCTTACTTAAAAAAAATGAATGCATTGGGACTTTCTGCAGCACTCCACCTATCTTAAATTCCCACTGGATTTTAGGCAGGAGTTGTCTACCTAAGCCCCCAAGCCAAAACACTACCAGTAAGTGCCTGGAGAACAGAAGACAGGAGTAATCTGAGCTTTCAGAGTTCTTGATTTTAGCATACCTTTGCAATACCATATTTAAGCATCACCATTTTAGGTCTAGGCAGAATTTCAGATTCTGCCTAAATTATGCATTAGCACATACATTGTTGTTTGTTTTCTTGATTTTTTTTTTCTGTTCCTTTCAGTCAGGTCATCTTCTGTTTTAAGCAAGTATATTTTTCTCTCTGAAGGTTTAGGGGTAGATAGCCTAGAGAAGAATAGGATAATTCATCTGTCTTCCTGAAAAAAATCCTTCACTGTTGTGTCTTTTGGGAAGTCAGATGCTGCACTGAGAGCAAAATCTGATCTTAGTAGAATCAAAGGGAGGTTTGCATTGACTTCACTAGAAATAGTATCAAGTCCTTAACATGATTTAACCCAGAAAGAACAGCTTTCTGAATCTGATTAAGCACATTCTGTAATAATTGTTCTGACAACTTGTACCTTCCTTTCCATGAGCTGACACTGAGCTCTGGGGTAATGTGGCTCCAAGTTAGATGGAGATTAAGTGATGCAGGAGATGTTATCTCATCTTTGACCTTCAGTACCACCTCAATAGTAAGATACATTACTTCAGTCTCTGGAAGGGGAAATCAGTTATGTTTTGCTGACTAAAACTGCCTTTTTCTTAAGAAAATTATATAAATACCTTAAGGAAAAGGTGCATGTTATTGCTTTGCACCAGAGTTGGCAAAACTGCACATTTTGCCTGTTTGGATTTGAAATTTAACACACATCTCTGCACAGCCCTCCCCCTCCTCAGTGTTCTTCTGAACAGAATATCAATGTCACTAGAGAGGAATCATCTTTCCTTTTTTTTCTTTCTTCCTTTTCTGCTCTTACTCCTCAGTGAGTTTAAATTTCATTTACTTTGGCAAGAGGGTTTTTTTTCCCTTTAAAAGTTTTAATCCACCTTGTAACACCTCCTAAAAAGAAGTGAAATTAAGCTGCAGTGTGCACTAGGAGAGAAAACCTACTTTATTTATCACCCAGTCCTACTTTACCATACACTGACCTAATTACAGCCCACACCACTCGGGGTAGGAGGAGTAGCAGAAGGAGCTCTTCTGCCACCTAGTGACTCCTGTCCTCCCACAGTCGCCAGCAGCATCCCTTTGTGGGTTTAGCATTTTCCTGTCCCTAACACCCGACAGCAAATGACCTTCCCCCAGCCTGGCTGCCTGGATGCCGGGCTTATCTGCACACTGCTCTCTTCTCCTCTTTCATCGTTTTGAAACAGCTTTCATGGGTGAATTCTGAAAGAGAGCTGGCAACCTTTTGGATTTAAAAAATCACTTGAAATTATGTAATGTACAGAAAAATACAGTGTTTGAACAGAGCTAATGCATGTTTGAATGCAGAAAATATTTTGTATGCATAAATATAGGCTGGGGTTTACAAAGGAAGCATGGAGAAGTGGGTGACACTGTGGCTCTCACAAATCAGATGCACTCATTGGGTCTTGAGCACTTGTACAAGATTTTTCCTTCTCCCTCTCCTGAAATTATATTTTTGGTAATCTTAATCCTGTAAAATGACAGGTGATTAAGCACCAACTAGCCTGTTTCTCTTCGGTAACATTTTCAGCATGAGTTTCCTGGACTGAAAATGAAAAACATAAATATTTTCCTATTACTGTAGACCTAAAAATATTAAGAGCAGACCCAAATTTGACTACTGGAAAATTAAGGTCTTTTCCCCATTCTTTCTGTTTCAAAATATTTCAATATTCTTTTCACAACTGCTCCGAAGGTCATTTTTCTTAATTGAGAGGTTGTTGCTAAATGTAATGTACATCATTGGCACCACTTGCTGCGCATAAGTGAGAATATGTAAGCTTTTAAGGATTCCTGTAAGCAAATCTGAACATTCTTCCCCAACATGCACAGACTGAGGGAAACATCAGCCATTATTTCAAACTCTGTTTATAAAAAGTCTTTCAATATCCATCCTTTTTTTAATTATTCTAATGAAGGGGCTCAGTACAACCAATTTTTATACTTTACTTATATTTTCATGTAAATGTATTCCAGTGAATGAAAATTAAGATTTCAGAATGCAGCATTAAATAATCAAAAATCACTCTGACAATTGCATCTACAATTTTCAGTCATTTCCAGCCATGTTTTTGGGCACTCAAGGTGTTATGCCCAAAGACTTGTTTTAAAACTGTGAAATGTATTCTGCAAATTTGCCTTCTCATTGTAAGGAATATTATCACTATCTTGCACAAAGATGTCATAGTGAGTCACTTATGTTAACATGGAATTAATAACATTCACCTGCTCCCTGCTGTCATAAATGCTTAGGTTGTCCAGAAAGGTGCCTGGTTTGAATGTGACATAGTTTCCTTCCAGACCATGGTTGCCTGCTGCCTCCCCAGAGTGGCCAGGATGCTGAAGCAAGGAGGGAAAGAAGGCTTTTGCTGCAGAGCCAAAGTATAGCCAAAAGGCTACTGTGTCCCCACAGGCTTAGACACTCTTTTTGCTTGACGTCTTAGTATCCATTTCTGCCTTGGGATCTGCTTTTCAGAAATGCTGAGACCTCTTGTTTGAAACATGTCAGATTAGCCTCTCCACATTCATGTATGCTTTATACCTTTATCTCTCTGTGCCTCAGTTCTCCGCTCATTAAAAAAAAAAAAAAGAAAAGGCAATGTTTTCACAGGAGTGTTGTGATGGTAAATGAACAGTTTATGAAGCACTTATATATATCAGTGATAAGCACTGTAGAAAAAATGACACAAGGAACAGATCAAAAATGTGTGCAGTAGATAACTTGCAGGAGTACACACTGAACAGTTAATAGAAAGATGTTGAAAAATATTGATGAAGAGAACATTACGCATTCTGTACATTGACTAGAACAGGGATCCTATAGAAAGATATCATGTAGACAATACATCTGTGTGCTATATAATATTCACACCAGAGGAAACCTACCCAAAGTGATTAAAACCAGACAAATTGGTTTCACTTTTGACCTACATAGTTACAGATCTTACTAAAGTTCAAGGACCTTAAACATGTTTCTGGCTATCTCATCTGTTATTCCTCATGTCATAAGCACTGTTGTGATCTTATAGGTCCAGTAGAATCAGAAACTTCTTGCCCTTTCTATAGGAATCAATGCATAGAGAATATTTGCCAATGTAGTCTGACAATCGTCACTTGATACACTTTTTAATGCAATAATAGGCATCATTTTGATACTGCTTACTTCCCTGGAATCTTAGGGGTTTTAGGAAGTATTTCTGGTATCTGGTTTTCGTTATCTGGTACAGGAAGGCACTATCTGATCTGTCTATTATGCCAGACATATTATGAACGTATCAGAAAAAAATATAAAACATCTCCTCTCTGTGTTAGAAGTTAAGATCAAGAATGTTTCTACTTTTTGGGGTTTGTGTCCTGTATTAAAGAAAGGTAGTATGTTAAAAGGTGAAGAGGATGATGTTTTCTACTGTGTTATGAAGGCAACCAAGGAGAAAGTTACTCAGAAATGATTTTAAAACCACCTATGGGTCTTAATCTGTTTCTGGAAAGGGTTCATCCTTGATTTCATCTACATGATTGTTCAGTGAAAATTATGAAATGGATCTAGGCTGGAAATTACATCCTCAGCACAAAGTATTTGAATCTCCTTGCTATTTTAGGCAAACCTTTCAAACTAGTTGTCCATAGAGTTCTTATTGTTCTTGTTATTATTGCCGTAGTGGAAAAAATATGCATAATTTTCCAAGAACATGGAGAAGTTTTTAGAAAACCAGGAAAGGCTTCAAGTCCAATTTAATACTCAACATTTAAAAAAAAGGGAGGGAACAAAATGAAGTTGTTTCTCATGTCATAGGAGTGTTGCCTAATTCCTGTGAAAATAGACACTTGAAAACAGTTTTAATGGAGAAAGATATACAGCTTACCTTTATCAGAAGCTTCCAAGGTGCATACCAGAAGGTCTGCAATCCCATGACCAGGAATGTTACAACTTTTATAACTTCTCTAGTAATTTACATATGAGATTTTTGACAACCAACCATGATCTTCATTTCCCTCTGTGCTCCACCCATGGGGGTCTTCAGGACTGCCCCCTGGAAATCTTCTAGGACCTCTAGGCCTTCTTCTTAAGTTTTGTCTTCTTGCTATCTACAGGTGGCTTCTCACAAACACCATGGCCTTGGCAGGGCATGAGAAAGCTTACAATTTTGTGGGAAAGAGCTTTAGTAGCTGACTTTAGGATGTGAGCAACCTAGAAGAATCTATGCAACTTATGTGGTTCTAAAAATCTACAAAAACACACTAAATCCTCAGCCATCATGGGAAAGCAAATATTTGAGAGGGAAAATAAAATCTGTTAGAGAAATTCAAATTTAACTGACATTTGAGCTACACAGATTCAAATATGAATGCTTGTTTTCTTCCCATAGTACTTAAATTTTTCTGAGTTCTGTTTGGGCCATTAATTTTCACAAAATATGTATTTAATATGTAAATATAATATAAATATAATATATGTATATATGTTATTTGGGAAAACCAATTTTCCTTATTGCCAAAGGGTCATAAGTATAATCAACGAAATATTTAAGTGCTTATAAATTAGACACAGTAAAGCCTTCCAGAAGACCGGCTTGTGATCCTCAGCACATGCCTGTATCTTGCCTAAACACAAAAGTATGATGACAGAATCCTCAGCAAAAGCAATTTCCTCTAGGTCCGCTGCAGGGAGCTTAGTCTGAGGAGTTAAAGTCCCTGGACAGAAACTAAAACAAAAAACAAAAAACAAAAAAAAAAAAAAGAGAGAAAGAGAAAAGGTAGATAACTATGCTAAATCAAGTGTTTGAAAACACAGCAGCTGAATTCATTGGAGAATGTGTCTTGTATAAGAAGAGGTCTGCTGATTGCTGGCCCAGATGTGCAAAGGTATATTGCCTTCACGGAACAGAGAGGAAGCTATATGTAAAGCAAAGGTCCTAATCTGGAAGCTAAGAGACATTACTCCTTAAAAAAAAAAAAAAAAAAGTGTATGCACTACTAACTACTACTATTTTTAAAAAGTTTGCTTGTACCTCAGCAAATGAGAACAATGAATGGAAAAACAGCCAGCAGATGCTTTCTGGTTTTGCTCCGACTATTTGCTGTGTTATTCAAATGGAAGAGGTGTTGTTTTAGAGGTCTTTTGAAAAGTTTGCATCTCCTTTCTTCAAATAACATGCACTCACACAAATTGGAGTCTCAGCTATTGGAGGAATAAAGACTGTGTGGTCGTACTTAAAGACTTTTTGGTTATATCTAGAGTGCTAAAACTATCTACTCTGACATCAATATCAGGTGTCAGGACCCAAGAAAGAACCAAGTCAAGCTTTTTAAGAATCTAGGGGTAGCCCTAGGGGACTCAGTGTTGTTTCAATAGCTGGAGACCGATTTCCTAAAAGTGATAGCACTGGAAGCACATTCTGCAAGCTGGAGCCAAAGAATGTGGTTGGAGCCTTGTAAAACCTAGAGGAACTTAGTGAAACCAGATGGGCTTGGCATATCAGTCTAAACAGCAAAGTTGGGTTGAGTCCAGGAGGAGCTCACTGGGAAAAGTGTTCCATGGAGTAAGAGTCTGGGTTGCATTTCTTTCTTCAGCCTGCTCTGCAGAAACCTGTAGGGGTGACTGTGAGTGCATCCCTTAAAGAAAGCACTTTAGAGTTCTCCCTTAAAGAGAAGAGAGCTACCTGGAGTGTGTGTGGTGGCTTGTAGCCAATGAGAGGCTTTGGTGTACGTGAGGTGAATTGGTTAACCAATAAGCTCATGGCATGTTGGATGTGAGAGGATATAAAAGGTGTGGATGTTACTGAGATCTGATCTAACTGGAACTACTAGGAGCTACTTCTTCTACTACTACTATTATGAGCTATGAGGAACTGTCTGTTAACTATCTTGCATAAAGTGTTGTAAGGCTTCTGATCAAGTCTTCTGATTCCTGCTGTGCCTGAGCTTTTCTGACGGTCATTCACGCCACGCCCCTGCTCAGGACTAAGGGGCTACCCCTACAGAAACCTCTTGGGAAATTGTCCGGACACGGTGAGCAGTTAGGTAAGACTGGATTTCCCTGCTTTAATTGGCAGATCTTATGCCTATCCTAGTTGTGGAGAAATCACTCCTACCTTTAAGATCACTTATCCTTGAGGCTCATAAACTAAATTACTATTCATATGATGACAGCACCTCTTGTCTCCAATCAGATCAGGTCTAACATGACTGGTACTGTACAAACAGACTAATCACTATTTGCCATGAAATAGATTGCACCCAGTATCAGACAGCTACAGGAAAAGCAATCTCAATGAAAAGTGTCCCTAGATACAGTTAGAAACTCTTAATTAGGTCATCCTTAGCATCCTACCACATGAACACCTTTTAAATAACATGATTTGAAACCTATGATGTGCTATGAAGATATGCAGTAAATTTCTGGAGCAAAGCATAAACATTTCCACCCAAGTGTAGTTGCTATAAATTATGCTGCCAAGTGATAATGGATATTAGCTTACTTGTGACTATAAGAAAGTGATTGTGTTTATAATGAAAAGTAATTGTGTTTATACTTTTCTCACAGCTTCATTTCCCTCTGCTGCACAATCTTTAGAATGGGGTAGATGTGGCAGTGGTGCTCCTTTATCAGAAAATTTATTTTAGTGTATTTTGGCTCTAAAATGTTAAGGAGAACTGCATTATATTTTAATCTGCAGGTGGATTAGATGAAGAATGATCCCCTCTAGGGAAACAGATTTTTTTCCTTCTGATTTTTAAGAGGAGAAAATGGTTTGAGGCAAAGTTCCAGCAACAGAGGAAATTTGCTTAAATCAACAGTAAGGTACTGTGAGGAGCAATATGTCAGAACCACTAAGCCAGAGTGATGCATAGATTCAATGTAAATCCCATGATCACCAAATGAATGCAGTTACTGCTCACAGCATCTGTGACCTGCTGCTTTGCACCCTTCTCAGCTACAGAGTGACTCTACTTGTCTTCAGTTGTGTCCCTGCACATGCTGTATCCTTCAGCTGCTCCTGCAATAGATAGAAGATATGTAGCAGAGAAGCTGTGGAAAAGAAGACTTACACAGAATATAGTTTCTGCAGAAACTATTCTACCAATTCAGAAGAAAGGGAAAGAAGTTGGGGAGGTATCCAATAATTTTAAGTGTGGCTAACATGCAATCAAATTCAAACTGTTCTGTGGTATGTTAGACTTGTATCACATGATACACAAAGGAACTTTAAATTTTTTATAGGATGCCAAAATATAGTTCCCTTAATTTTGAGTTTGGTCATTCTTGGTCATTAGAGAATACTTTTGTTATATATATGACTCTCCTAAAGTGCCAAGCAACACATCACATCCACTCTTCCTTTATAACATCTTGTTGAGGACCTTTGGAATTCCCCTTGTTGGAAAGAAGCTGTTTGATATCTCCCCATCTCTGTTCCATTCATTGACTGAAGATACAGCCTGATGAAAAGACAATAATTACACATCTCTATAAGATTTCCATTTTCAGGCAAATGTGGAATTGAGAAGGATTATCCTCTTTTCCTCTATCAGTTTACAATATTTTATGGGTAATTTGTCTTATATTTTGATCTGAAAGGTCTTTCTAGAAAATGCATACAATTCTGTGATCTAAAGACTACAGAATACATAGTTTTCAAATGTTTTCAGATCTAAATAGTGCTGAATGTTGCATCTATTTTAATATTCTATCATTTTTGAATGACAATGACAGATAATGATTTATTTTAAGGAATGCCTGCAATTAAACTAAAGGCTACATTGGCAACATACAGCTGGGACAACTGAAACAAACATCTCACTTAGGCACTAGCTTTCTGGCATTCAAATTACACCACAATTACACTTTATAAAAATGTGCTGCTTTTTTTTTTCTTTTTGCAGATGTAGGATGAAAATATAAAGGAAAGGGGTCTGCACCAGAGACCTATTCTAATATTTCTCATACACATCCTATTTTGAAAGGTTTCTTCACAGCATCCAAAAAAAGATGAACAACCGGAGCGATTTGTACTGGCTTCCAGTGCTTTGCAGAGTATCTTAACTCATTTAGATACTTCTGTTCCAGTCTGTCTGAGGCTTCCAAAATGTCCATGTAACTGTATAATTTCTGAGTTGGTGTGTATTGACTAAGGATAATGGGCTCTGTAAACCACTCCTTGCCCAGTCATGATATACTTA
Organism: Sakesphorus luctuosus; assembly: GCA_013396695.1. Classification (NCBI taxonomy): domain Eukaryota; kingdom Metazoa; phylum Chordata; class Aves; order Passeriformes; family Thamnophilidae; genus Sakesphorus; species Sakesphorus luctuosus. The sequence goes on from VWZD01008791.1 coordinate 73,367, forward strand.
ATTAATCCTTCCAGCATTGCTGTGAGTCACAGTTTTATTGTATCTCCATACAGCACACATTTTGTTACTCTTCATTCTTCAGGCTGAAAAAAATTGTATTGGAGTCCACCTTAGTCTTAATAATTCTGGGTGATGTGCATTGTCATGAATGGTAGTTTTCTCAATTTGTTGGCATGGTCAAACAATTCCCACTGAGGACAGTTTTATCTTCCATAGACAAGATTGCCATGATCTTGTAGCAGGCCAGCAAAAATGGGACTAAGACTCCTTGGACAGGACGGATTTTACTCAATGAGTCATTCAAGAGGCATTGTTTAAAGTAACTTCCTATTATAGAAGTCTGTTTTGGAAAAATATTATATATTAAAAATGTATTGTTTATTTTTATACTGTAGAATTGCAATATTGGTACATTATGAGGGTTGGAGTATACTTTTGTATTATTTCCTATATTGATATTTTATACTGACATTTTCACCTTGCACTGTGACATACATCATTGCTATTTACAAGCTCCAAAACTTAACACTGAAGTGTTCTTATTTTTAAGGTTTTTTAAGTCATGAGGCAACACTACTATTTATTGCTATTGGAGACATCACCTTTTCTTCTGCCAAAGTTTTATTAGAAAATAAACAGAAGACAGTAGCTATTTAAGAATGTCTTCTATTTCAAAGGAAATGCTTTCCTGTTTATTTTTTTAAGTGATCATAAACCTTGTTTAGTCTTCACATTAATAGTATCTCAGGATTTCATATTTAATGATTGCAAGGACTGTGGAGAGTGCGGGGGAATTAATATGTGCCAACACACCTACAGTCTTTCCCTTGCTTAGATATGCCATCATTTTGTTTGCCACTTGCCAATGAGATGAGAAGATAGCTGTCCCCAGGAAGACAGATATTTTTAACAGCTACAGAATAATGAGGAGAAGGTTTCAGACCAAGAAGGTATCTTGTCTTCATAGAGGTGGCATTCCATTAAATCTTAGAGTCAAGCAGACAAATAAGGGTTTTTTTTCTCTTACTGGAAAACAAAAAATCCCTGTGGATTCAAATCCCAAACAGAATAAATGAAAACATAGTACAAGTTCAGTACAAGTCATCCAGCTATGAAAATGAAAGTAGCTAAAACATTCTAAGGGAAATCACATCAGGGCAGAAAAATTGGAATAAAAGGAGCATTCAGGGACACAGAAAGAGACATAGACAGTTAAATTAGCATGGAATCATTAAGACACAATAGGAAAATTACATTTTAAGACACCTGAAATGGAACAGTATTATACTCTCGGAGGTAAATTTACAAGAAAAGAAAGAAATTAGTCAAGTGCAGAGCTCAGTTGAAAATTTTATTATCAATGTGTCCATGATTATAACATATTTACATTTAAAATTCTTACCAAAGCAACAAAAGTCAAAATATGCTCTGCAATAGATTTTTCTAAAAGAGAACATAATGAAAAAGTGAAAAAACTTTTTAATAAGAAATTATTAGGTACAGTTAAATTAGTGAAATCTACACAGTCAGCATGGAGGGTGTTAAAGCATGTATGTATTGGTGCCTCAGAAAGAAAAATATATATACAGTCTTAACAAAGACAAAAAAGCTTAAAAAGTGCTCAGTTTTAGAAGAAGGTTGAAATGGAGTCTATTCAGTTAGGAATATATTCTTCAGAAATCCAAAGGTGTAACCACATGGAAAAATGGAAAAGAATCTCCAGTGATAACAGAACAAGAAGGCTGATTGAAACGCCTTAGGAACAGGAAGTCTGAAGAGTTAATAATGTCAAAATACAGAAGTGCTTATAAAAATTGAAATACAGTGGTCTCCTGTTCATCCATTTGGTGGTTTGCTTGTTTTTTGTGAGAGATGATACAGATGAGGCAGAAAAAGCCCTTTGCAATGAGTATCAATGTCTGAAATCACTTTAAAAATTAATACCAAATAAACCCCAAAATGAGCATCAGGAGACCAGGTATCAGTTCTGTAAGACCCCTCTTAGGGAAATTGGGATGAAAATTGACTTCTGTAAAGCCTTTGATACTGAATCCTATAGCACTGTCCTGGAAAAGCTGGCATCCCATGATTTGAACAGGTTCACTCTTCCCAGGATTAAAAACTGGCTGAATGGCTGCACCCAGAGACTGAGGCTGAATGGCACTAATAGCAGCTAGTACTTAGCGGGTTTCCCCAAGACTCAGTATTGGTGCCTGTCCGGATCAATATCTATTGATCATGTGGACAAGAGTATTGAGTACATCTTCAGTAAGTTCACAGATGACAGTTGGGTGGGAGTGTTCATCTGTTGGAGGGCTGGAAGGCTCTGCAGAGGGATCTGGACAGGCTGGATCAGTGGGCTGAGGCCAAGGGTGAGAAGTTCACCATGACCCTGAGATTAGCTCAGTTGGTTAAACCTTTGTGCTAACACTCAGGTCATGGGTTCAATCCCCTGTATGCGCCATTCACTTAAGAGTTGAACTCGGTGATCCTTGTGGGTCCCTTCCAACTCAGAATATTGTGTAATTCTGTGATTCTGTAAGGCAAAGTGCTGGGTCCTGCCCTTGGGTCATAACAACTCCATGCAGCTCTACAGGCTTGTGGAAGAGTGGCTGGAAAGCTGCCCAGCAGAAAAGGACCTGGGGGGGCTGGTCCACAGCCAGCTGAAAAAGAGGCCAATGACACTGAGTTGTATCAGCAATTGCGTGGCTAGCAGGACCAGGGAAGTGATTTTCTCCCTGTACTTGGCACTGGTGAGGCCATATCTCAAGTAGGTGTTCAGTTCTGGGCCCTGCACTTCAAGACATTAAGGTGCCATAGTGTGTGCAGAGAAGGGCAGCAGAGCTAGCTGGTGAAGGGTCTAGAGAGTAGGCCTTATGAGCAGAGGCTGGGGTTGTTTAGCCTAGAGAAAAGGAGGCTCAGCAATTAGCGACAGAACAAGAGGATATAGCCGCAAGCTGCCCCCGGGGTGGTCGAGGTCTGACATCAGAAAGAATTTCTTCACAGAAGGGCTTGTCAAGCGTTGGAACAGATTGTCCAGAGGGGTGGAGGAATCACCATTCTTGAAGATGTTCAAGAACTGACTGGATGTTGATCTAATTATGGTCTAATCTAATTATGATCTAATTTACCATTGATTGGTTAAAGGTTGGACTTGGTGAACTTGGAGATCTATTCCCACCTAAAGGATGATGTGATTCTGTGAAATGCTTCAACTATTGTAATATATAACTCATGGCTCAAGAAAGGAATAAATGAAGACAACAAAGTCATTCAGCAATCTGTTTCTCTCAACAAACAATACATTATCTCCTTAGCTGGAATGGGCCCACAAGGGTCATTAAAGTCAAACTCCTCGCCCTGCACAGGACCACCCTGAGAGTCACACCGTGTTTCTGAGAGCATTGTCCAAGCCTTTCTTGAATTCTGGCAGGCTTGGTCTTGTAACCACATCCCTGGCAAGCATGTTCCAGTGCCCAATGATCCTCTGGATGAAGAATCCTTTCCTAATAACTAGCCTAAATCTCCTCTGATACAGTTTCAGTCAAATTCCTTGAGTCTTATCTCTGGTCACCAGAGAGAAGAGATCAGTGCCTGCCCCACCACTTCCCCTCACAAAGAAGTTGTAGGCTGCAATGAGGTCTCCCCTGTCTACTCTTCTCCAGGCTGCACAAGCCAAGTGATTTCAGCTGGTCCTCATATGGCTTCCCTTCCAGACCCTTCACCATCTTCATAGCTGTCCATTGTATGCTAATAACTTTGTATCTGTCTTATATTGTGGCACTCAAAACTGCACACAGGATTCAAGGTAAGGTTGTACCAGGACGAAGTAGAGCAGGACAATCAGCTCTCTCAACCATCTGGTGATGCATTGCCTGTTGTACCCCAGGACATGGATGGCCATCCTAGCTGCCAGGGCACACCTCTGACTCATATTCAGCTTGCCAGTTTAGGACTCTTACTGAGGAAAAGGCACCTGTGGATAGATGATACTGAAACTCATAACGGATCATGAATGGTATGCAGAACACGAACATGGAATGATTATATTTCTTCCTCTCTCAGTAAAGAACAGAGGGGTGCCAAACACAATTAGCTGGCAATGTGGTTCAGAGAATGCAAAATGACATGCTGTTACTGTTATTGAGATGGTTGAGCTCTTTGTCACAGGATATCATGAATACTAAAGTTCTATAAGTGTGATTAGAAAAATCATTCAATAACACAAAGAAATTAACAAGAAAATAGTCATGAAAGGCAGTCAGAACAAAGACAGTAATTCTACTTTTAAAATTTCTGGATTGTGAATGTCCAGCCATTATATAAAAAGAGAAATATTTCTTCCCTGTTCTCAGGGTCTTAATATTATCATTTTATGGTTATTATTAGAGAAGACAGAATACTGTATCTGTTGGAAATAGAACATATAACAGGAAATAACATAGCACCACTGAACACTCTAAATATTCAAATTCTGTGTATTGGCCTTGCTTATCATGAGTTTTCAATATTGATCTTTATTGATTAATTCTTTTGGCCTCACAGCTCCTTGACATTATCTTAATTACATGAACATTTAGAGACACCTTGCCTTCACCATAAACATAAGGTACTTATGTGGTGTGGGAGATGTGACTTTAAGAAATATAGATTTGATACCATTAAAAAACTTTGCAGTGAGAATTCCACTATTTGTACTGACTGATGTCTGAAAATGCGGAGACCGAATGACTTAAGATCTGAGACGTATATTCTGTTTGACTATGACTTTGACTATAGTTTTTGACTGACTTTTGTTACTTGCAAAGAAACAAAATTACAAGTGACATACAATAAGGAAGTCACAGCATTCCTCCCTTCTCACATTTGATAAAGTATATTAATTAATGTGTACTATATGTAAACTAAATAGATTTCCAAAACTTATTAAATATTAAAATAATGCATTAAATTCATTGTAAGGCACTTATTCACACTTAAGAATAAAATCTAAATACAAATAAGAATTAAAGTACCTCTATCTGTCATATTTAATAATTATATTTTGATTTGTGAGACATTTAATAAATCTCAAGAATCTTATAAATTTGAACATGAGCATAAGGAGATGGAAACAAAATACTTCTCTATCAACATGTAGGATCCACAACAGTAGCAGCTTAGTTAAAATTTGGTGTAATTCTGCATGTTTTGCTTTGCCTCTTGAACAAAACAATATTTCAGTATTTTTAGGTTGATAAACATAATTATCCATTGAACATTTATTCATTTTTTTGCTATTGAGAGAAACAGCATTTTGAATTGAAAGACACTTCCCACTGAGTTTGAACTTCCTATCTCTAAATCATATGGTGTTATCAGTACAATTTTCTCATCTGATCTAAACCATTACAATGAAACTTGGTATTTTTCAAGTATCTATAATTGCTTGAGGGAAACAGAACACTTTAAAACATAATTTGAAATAAGTAGTTTTAAATAATGACTCTTATTTGTCACAAACTCATGAAAATTGGAAGACAAGTCAAGATACAGCAGATAAATCTCCATTTCTCCTTTATGTGCAATAAGAAGGAAGAGAAATCTTGAATTCTGGTGGTTGTTTAAGAGGGGGATATAGATATTTTCTAATGGATAAACAAAAAGAGATTGTTTTAAATTTCCTTGGTCTGAGTTTTACTACCTTAGAGTGTCCATGTACGACAGGGTCTCTCTCTTCCTGTTCCTCTGAAACATCTGGTCAGTGACAGGTTTCCAGAATAGATGGATAATTTCTCTCTTCTAATCCCCAGCAGCCTACTTGATTGATCCTGGAGCTATGCCGCATAAAGATTAATATTCTATTGTTGAATATCAAACAGCAGTAACTGATATCCAGCAGGCATCACAGATGATTTGGGAAACATCCTCAATCTTGAGTTGTCAAGTTGTGCATGCAATGCTCTTCTGCATAATGGTGAGAGGAAAAACTTGCAGAAGAGAAGCGAACAAATACAGCCCAAGAGAATTGAGGCCCTGTGTAAAGAGCTGTCTTGTGGGACAGCAGGCCATTTGAAATGCCTTCTCATTTCCAAACCACATTTGCAAAATCTGGAGCTGGGAAACTGACTCATACAATTGTCACATTCCTAACCCTTCTAAGCATTTTTTAACCTAGTGCTCTTCCTTTGTTGCTCTGTGCCGACAGGACTCCCTTCAACCCAAATAAAGATTTAAAATCTGTTGCTTCCTAATTAGGGCTGTTTGAGCAGATGAAGTAAGCTACTCAGCTTCAGTACTGTATATAGGACTATATCATTCTTTGGAGTGAAGGAATACAGTGTTAATGATTGCACTTTATTTGGTACTATAGCTGCATAAGCTGAATTAACACATACCAAAAATGAAAGCTAGTAGCAAGTTATTTATATCTGAAGATTCTACAAAGTTTTGATCAGTAGATTTCTTTTAAGTGGTAAACAGCCTGTACAGTCATGTCTCAGTGACTGAACAGCCCCTTATATTCTGGATTTAGTTCTGATATCTTTGCAAGCAAAGGTGAGTTGATCTGAATTGCGCTTTTGTTAGTGTAGGATAGAATTTCAATTCAATAAACACTTTTACAGTACTCATAGATAAACTCCTACTGGCACTAGATGCATTATAACTCCATTATTTTTAATGATTCCCTACAATAGTGTATATTAAAGAAATGAAAATAAAATACTAGGGTGCAATCTAAAAAAAGTTTCAGTTGGGAAGCAGACTGCTCAAAAATGTACTTAGCCTCATTTATTTCAGGATCCAAAAAACTACTTTTCCTCTTCCAAGGAAAAGGAATAAATGTTTCTATTCCTGTGAACTTGGGAAAGTTTGAAGGTAGCAGTTTGAACGTCTCTTTTCCATTGAAGTTGAGCATTCAGAATGCTAATATGAAGCAACTGCTTGGCATAGTTTGATTCGCTTCCCATTGAGTCCCTTGTGTTGTTGTAGGGCTCATCCTCTGTTCAAAGCCCTGAGACTCCTACCGCTTTTGGTGGGCCAACTTTACTCTTTCTTATCCACATCTATTTCTTCCTTGCTTAGCCATGAAATATCTGGTGATTTGGTAATGTTTGGATAAAACAGAAATTACTGTGAGCTAACTGTTTAAAATACAGAATTCATATTTCATGGAGAAAGAAGGATGCCTGTGATATGGGTACGTTTTGGCAGTACTGTTAGTACTCTCATAGAAAACTTTCTGATATTGTAAAGTGACTGTAATCTTTTCTTTGGGATAGAGCAGAGATTTGACCTTTTCAACACAGAATCATAGAAACATCTCTACTAGTAACTATATTTTCACAGGTCCTTCAGCTTGACAGTTCCATCACGCATTGGTGTCTCTTTGAGATCTTGTCACTCCACTCAGTTTCTACATAGGAAATACCCTGGAACTTTTCACATTCTACTAATAATACTTGAGAGAATAACATGCATCAGTAAAATAACTGAAATATAGGACAGGAGAGAGTTTTTTTGTTTGGATTTGTTTGGATTTTTTCCTGTATGGTGAAGATGGTGTTTAAACCCAGGCCCCTCTACTTTTGGCTTTCTTAGGAAATCAGCTGTTCTTCCCTCTGTATTACGTATTTCTGAAGACTCTCTCCCAGGTGAGACTCCCCAGTCTAACAGTTTATTTTCCCTTGATATAAGTGAGTGATGTCATGGAGAAAAAGCTGTGGTTTTCATGCTGTTCATTCAATCCATATACCAGGTCCTCAGGTACTGAACATTTCGCTTTGAATTTCTCACACTGCACTCTGCTCTAAATACTTGAGCTGGTACATTGCTCACATATTTCACTGTGTGCCAGAATTTTCATCTAAAGGATGTGCTGTATTCCCAGATTTTCACCTAGCTGAACTGGTAAGAGTTTTGCATGGCACATCTGATAGCAATTAATCAGTGCAGCAGCCTCTGAAATGACTCTGCAATAACTGCGGCTTTGAGAAGGCGACAGAGTTTCATGTAAACTTTAACCAACACATGTGTGAGCTTCAACAGAGGAGATATAAAGTACATATTTTTGTGGTAACACCTTATCATTAAATCTCTGCTCCAGGCTCTACCTCTGGTGTTTTTTTATCCCTCAGACAGGCACCTGCAAAATCACTAATTCCATTCACCTTTTCACAGTTGCTGTTACCATTGTGGCAAAACTATTCCATTACATTTTTAATCCTTCTATTCCTGAACTGACCCTGCCTTTCCCTTCCACAACTGCCCTGAACCATTACTATGAATGCAAAAATCACATGGAAAATTAGCACAAAAAGGACCAATCAACAACTCTTGATCACAAACTAAAAGTGAAAGTGTCTGAGTATTAATTAAAGGAAGATAAGGAAAATTTTAATTCTATGTACAACTTCCTGAAAATATTTCCTGATCCAAATCGTACTTTCTGTTTGAAAAGTTTCTTAACTACAGAGTAGTAATTCCAGTCTGATCTTGAGGAAGACCCACAGACCCATGGAGACAAAACCAGTGCACATCTGTGTAAGCTGAACTCAAGTTCCTGTTTTGCAGCTGGGACTCAAACCCTTGGATTTTCTATTTTGGATGACTCCCGTTTTCCCAAGGCTATTGAATACACAACTGTTAGGTGCAAAAACCTGATTACTTACCTGGTTTGCTTTATTCTTTTATTTTCAAAAAGTCCATGAAGTTTTACTTTGTGACATAGAACCAACCATCTGAACTTCATTCTCTGCAAAGGAACTGCTTGTAACAATGTGCTGCAAGAATTGCATTTTGTTAGAACCATCTCCAACCTCTTCTGAATGCAGACAGATGCAGGATACTGTCTACACCCAGAAACCCATGAAGTTTGCCAGAATGAGTGATGGATTGTAACTAAAAGTAAAGCATTTGTCCCAGAAGTATTTCTGTCTCATGTTATTAGTGGCATTTAGTTTCTGACTAAACTATATGCCCCCTCTTTGTGTTTCTCAAAAAGCTTCTTTGCATCTGCAATCCTTCTTTGATATAGGTGAGGTTCATTTTGGTGGGGTGAAATAGCATAAGAAGTGAAGGCTTGGCCTTGTATATACCCATTTGCAAGTTTGAAGTAAGTTGTTAACAGTCTCTATTGAGCGATTCACTCTATTAAAATTATATTACAATATTAGTGGTGAACCCCTGCTGATCTAGGCTGGAACAAGCAAATGCCCATCTAGCCTGTTTCTGGCAGGAGTTTGGAGCAGCTGCTTTTGTAAACTATGCCGGTGCAAAACGGTTCATTCCCTGATGCACTGTGCCAGCTAGCAGCATTCATCAATCTGAGACTTCTTCACTGAAGGTCAGCTATGCACACGGTGTTTATACCGCTAATGAACCCATTCACCATGACTGCCTGTTCCCCTTTATAAGCTGTTGTAATTTGCCTATTCCAACTCCAGCGTGTGGCATGCCAGGACATAGCTGGTAACATCCTGATCTAGCCAAAGCCAGTGCTAGAGATGAAGAGTGCAAATCAAGCATGTTGAAGCTCACCACTTCTGTCTCAAAATGAATGCCCTGTAAACAGTAATCAATCTCTTCTTCCACCTATCTCCATTAGGGTAAGCATGTTCTGACATCCATTTTCCAGCATCTGCCCTTGGAGTTAAAATATGTGTTTAAATAAAATGGTAAGACTAATATAGACTTCCACCTACATAGCACAAAATTCTAGCAATATAACTTCTTTTCAAAGCATATTTTCCCTTCTGTGAGCTGTGGCATGCTACTATAAATTTTCATTTCTTCCAGTTGAACTAAATATGCAACAGGTAAATAATTGAACACTTTCTAATTTATGTATTCATATTTTTAGTGGAGAAAAATATTCAAGTCACTAGAAGAATAAAACAGTTGTTTTACTATTCCATATTACTTGCACCAAAACAGTAATCTTCATTCAATACAATTGTTTGTTATTCATTATTTTCGAAGAACAGAACAGAGGAAAAAGAGAAGTCAGACACAGAGCAGCACTTTGATTAGATTGTTAATTTTCTTTTTTTCTTTTTTTTTTTTTTCCAAAAATCAGAGCTTTGTATCAAGAGCTTGGAAGTTTATGTGGCTGATAAGTTGTAGAGTACTGCCATACAAACTGATTTCCTGACAGAATTTTTGGATTTTCTGGCAAAACTGATATTTACCTCTGAAAAACATTAATCTTAGAGGAAGTGTTTATCTCATTGAGACATAGTTTCCTTTTTAAACTTCCTGCCATTTTTGGTTATGACTTTCATCTGATTTTCTCTCTGGCACAAGCATTAATTGTGAATTTGGTAATTACAAAATTATTTCTGTATTAACAATTCTATGGGAACAAAAGTATTATATATTATACTTACCTTGGAATTCTATGGGAACAAAAGTATTATACTTACCTTGGAATACAGACTTTCTGTCTGTGATAACCTTGATGTGACAATTCTTATGTGACTAAGATTTTCTCTTCTGGAATGGTCCTTATCTGCCCATATGTAGATGGCTGCAGCAATTTGACCTAGTTGATCTGGACTCCCATCATAATTTGTAAAAAACCCCAAACCAATAATTAGAGATATGGTGGAAGATTAGATGTAGAAAATAATGTTACTCCTTATATTGAATTAATGATTTAGTATTCTTTTTATTTATCCTTATAAATGGACACAATCTCTCACTCTTTTTACATTATTTCATATTGAACAACAGCTGAAGGCAATTTCACTTTCTGCTGCTGCTACTCCAGTTAACACTTGTTGGTGGAGTGGGGAATGAAGCAGAAGGGAAGAGAACATAGCTCTAAAACTCAGGAGTAGCATGGGGCTGAGCTGTGTGTTGTTTGGTGTTTTGGTTTGATGTGTGCCATTTCTCAGCTGCCGCTTCAGTTCTGCACAGTGCCCAGAACAACAAGCTTCATAAATTCATGTCAAGGACAGAAAGAAAGCATAACAGTGGTCTGATCTGCCCACCCTCTGGCAGGGGAAGCTGAAAGTATAGATAGTCACTGAAAGGCACAGCAACTGATATATGCCACAGCTTAATCTTGAAATTATTATATTCGACCGGAGTGGTGATATCAGACCAGTTATCAGAATCCTCTTGCAATGCCTTAAAAGCCTTTAAATCTTTTGTCATTTTTCTCAGGTCTGTTTCTATAAATTTAGTACAATGCTTAGCATACCTCTACACAATTATCGAGTTCTATTGACCAAATTATGAGGTACTAATCTACTATCAATGATGATAAATATAAATTTAGGGGCTGATGCAACGACTTCCAGTCTCTCCGTAAAATTCAACCTCATTTGTTGGACAACAGAAACTTCTTGGTTCAGTGTAATTGTGAATAGGGCATTTTTTAAGGTAAAGCAGTAGCTATCTCCTACCTCTTTACCCTTCCCTGGACTTCTGGTTCCATATAACTTTATTTTTTCCCCTTTCATTCTGTCCCCTTCCCCCATGTTCCTTCCTCCTTTCTTTCCCTCTGCTTCAGTTTCTGATTTGTCAAAAATTTCCTTCCAACTACATGAGTTTTTTTGGTCATATATCTTTGCTTCAGTGCAGTCATGAAAGTTAGCCAATATCAGAACCATTCTGACAGATGCTGACACGTTGTCATTTACTGATAAACTATCCCAATGTGAGAAAACCTTCCACAAGCAATTCATGCCACATAGCTGCACACAGCACTAGCTTCATGTAGAACTAAAATATTTCCTCTCACCACCGAGTTTTCCATGAGAATTTGTACTTGGCACAGCTTAAATTTGCTGGTTGCAATTACACCTGGAACAAGACCACTAGCATTAGCAGAGCTATATCAGAGATGTATTTTGCCTCTTCTGCATCTAAGAGTCTGGTAAATTTCAGGATAATGGATAGGTACCTCAGCAAGAAACTGAAGTTATTTCATAGTACCTTTTTAAAAAAAAAAATTCTAAGTTAGGAAATTTGAATATTAAGGCTTCATCAAGGTAATTTGGTTGTCTCCATTACCCGTAATGGAGCCATGTCAATTTATACCAATAAAGCTTTTCTTTCTGGCTAGTGATAACAAGAATGTATTATGCAAGAGCATGAATTATGGACAAGGACAGAACTGTGAATAAATAGAGAACTAAAAAATGGCCTTTTTGAAAGACCTTTACAGTCTAAACATTAAATGACAGACAAAAGAATGATGCTGTCAGGCAAGCAAAGAAAAAACTTCAGGAAACGACAGCATAATAAATGAAAGAAAATGTGAATCTATCCATTTTGACATGTCACAAAGGTTTACTGTTTGTTTTCGAGTGATGATGATAATATTCTGTTCTTTTTGAAATATCAGGAGTAAAATCCAGCCCCACTAGTCTTGTGGGAGGCTTACCACTAATTTCTGTGGGAACATGGTAGGCAGGAAGCAACTTCCCTTTTCTGTATGAAGCCTGAGCTACACTATCTCTGGATACAACATAGCTAGCATTAAATAATAATATTTTTAAAAGTTAATTACACATTTCCAGTGATTCCTTTTCTCTTCTTATTTAAAAGAAGACTAATTTAAATAATAGCCTTATAAAAATGTATGTTTTCTTTTCTCTCCCTCTGGCTTTCCTATCCCTCTTCTTTGTTCAGAATAAGATGTTCATTATTTGTCCAGTAAATGAATAATCTGCTAATTAACTGTACTTGTTATGTGATGAATATTCAATTACCATAATGGGAAGAGGAAGAAGATGTATCATACCTAAGCAAATTAATGTGTTGTTGGGCAATAAATTTGCATCCACCTGGTTGCAATGGCTCACTCAAGAAAGCTCTCCATATTTACTATATTTGAGAATTAAAGGAGCACACAGCCCACTTTGCAGCCACATACGAAAGGTGAATACCTTTCTCTCTGTCTCTTTTAACAGTATTAATAAAACAAATTAAATTTGGAGATAACTTGTGTCCTGTCTAGAGAAAGGAATTACCAAGTAAATTGCATTTATTTCCTGTCTTTGAAAAATTATATTACTCTCAGATCATGTTAACAATGAAGTGAGAGTTTCCCCTATGAAAAAACAGGCCACACTGTTCCTATGCTAAACACACCAAAACATAATTAATTTCCAACTCCCATTGTCCCACTCTTCTTGGTGGTGTCTAAAACAATACCAAAAGTATCCAGTATGAAATGCTACAAACCCAGCATAGTGGTTCACACACTAATCAAAGTTTATCCAATTAACACAGTGTAAAGCTAAAGGGAACAAAGTCCAGTTCATAGGACAGAGTGGGCTCACTTCTGTCCAAGGGAGAGATTGTCTGTCTGATGCTCCTGTCCATCCTGTTCCCTCAAATTTAAAGTGGAGTTATTATTAGTGCAGTATGACAAAGTACTCCATTTAAGCCATCTGTGACCTGGAACACTCCTACTACAGCCTCCACACTAGTGTTATACCATTTATCCATAGAACACCTGCTTTACAAGGATGACTGCTTTTTCTCTATTTATTGCCAATTAAGGATCATTGTGGTACTTAGTATGGGACACAACAATAAGACTGGAAATTATCCAGATTTAATACATAACATTTCTCTAACCTAAAGAGAAAAAAAAAAAAGAAAACCAAACACAACCCTACCCAGCGAAATACTATACCAAAAAAATTTCTACAGTCTTAGGGTAAAGAATAGAGTTAGAATGCTATGTATCATCAGGCCCTGTGGCCAAATGCTGAGGAGGAAATAGCTCATCTGTTCTTTGGGAGGGGGAGGAGAAGTCTAAAGAAAACCAAACCTGCTGACATAGATTAATTTGCATGAAAATGCTATTCATAAATCCTAGAGATTCTCTCCACAGGCCTTCTGAGTGGTAACCAGAAGGTGTCAGAGGAGGAAAAGGAGTGAGGAAAGAGATTGAAGTTTATGATGAAATTCCATTTCTTGACATTTGGGATTCAGTTTAGTTTTCAACACTTATAGCTTGGAGGAGAGTGGGTTTGCTGAAACATGAAATGGTGCTGCAGGCTTCTGCTGTGGGATACAATACACAGGCCGTTTGCAGACACCAGAGAGGATGCCTGGGTGCCTATGAACAGCCTTCAAACACCTTCTTCACCAGAGTTAGTGTGGGATGGCACAGGGATTAGTGGCAGCACCTCAAAACAGATCAGAAAATACTTGTGGTAAGGTAGGTGATTTTGAGAGACAAATGAACTTGTGAAGCACTGACCTTATATGGGAGGGGAATTGGATGTTTTTTCCCTATATACGTATGTCTTAATCTTGATGTTTTATCTTGTTAGGGTTCTGAGTGTAGTTTCTTTCCATCTCTTCTCACTGAAGACATGGAATTTGATTTGTCATTGTAATTGCTTTCCTAGTCTCAAAGTCTGAGCTGCATTTACCCATATGCTGTTAGCAGAGGTTATAGGCACTGTCTGTAGACACATGCTCAGGCTGTGGCAGACAACAAACTACTTCCCCTAGCACTCTCTCCTGTAAAGGAAGGAGAATGAGTGTGCTCCATGTGTGGCAGTCAATGAGTAGCACTAGTTTCAATGTGTGTCTTATCTCATAATTTCTTCTTTGCAAAAAGACCCTTCCTGCTTTATCACAGATTAACTGCCATGCTCCTACCCAGTTTTGTTTAGAGAATAAAAGGCTGAGTCTGCAACCGGCACAAGGTCAGCAGTGAAATTTCTTTACTCTGTGCCATTCTCACTTCCTGCTGACACATAGAGAAGCCAGACTGGTGAGGGAAAGCCACAATTTGTCCACAACTCATACCAGTGAGCACAGGAGCAAACTGTCAGTGAAGTGGCAAAGGAAAAAAAGAGTAAAAAGAATTCTGCAGTTTGTATCCTAAATGCATACAAGTTACATAGAGATGTACAGCCACTGCCTGCAGACTTAGGTAGGCAGATGGGAATCTGGAGACACTCTAAGTCTCCTGCTGGAGAGAGGATGTCACAAATGGTAGGGATTATGCACCTCAGTGGTTGCTGGCAACTGTTAAGAACATAGAAAGATGTGCTGTGAATATGTTGACCAGAAGTTTTTTAATAGACATTTTATTATTTTATTTTCTGATAAGACAATTCAGAATAAGACAAAGAATGAGAGAAGCTGGTTGATCCTGATATCTTTTTGATGTAAAGAAAAATCAAAACAAGTTTTAGTAGCTGATTAACTTTTTCGACTTTACGTTTTCAATGCAAAATATTTGTACCTTTTTTCTTATACTCTGTTTATATTTTTACACAAAACTTTTTTAATTTCTTATTTCTTTAAATAACAAAGATAAAAACAAATGAAAAGTTATTTCTAATTTAAATATTAGAATTATTTTCTTTTTAGAATGTTTTCAATTAAAAAAAACTTCTTAGGGAGGAGAAAGGAGCTTGGAGAAGGCTTCTATATTCCTTTTTGTTTTAAAAAAGATCTTCTCTTCAGAAAAATGTCTGCCAGCTCAATATATTCCCTTCCTGTCATTGACTGATAAAGATCTCCTAGATAGTTATGATTCTTTTCCTGACAGAGGTTAAGTTCTTTGTTGAGAAGTCATTGTGTTTACGTGCTATTAAAGCAGCATGCTGCCCAGCCTTGCTCACCATATTTGGCTGTTTGAGTGTAGGTTATGTATGTTAGGATGAGGGTGATAAAGCAATTGTAGACTGCAACATAAGTTGATTTTTTTTTCCTGCACAATTATGGTTTATGTTACCATAAAGCTCTTGCCAGGGATGAAAAGTTGGGAAGGATTAAAGGAAATGCTATAAAACATATCAAAGTGGATGGCATAAACAATTACCACGCTCTGGGAAATGGCTGATAAATTGACTGAAGTGAGACATCTGCAGGACATAGGCACTTTGGATATATCAAAGAATCTCAACTCGTTTGTTTTAATAAAAGTGGCTTAATTTTTTCCAAAGTACAAAGGCTCCTGTTATACCTGGTTTTGTCATTCTCATTGTTAAGAGAAAGGGCGCTACACCTCTAAGTACAAGAGTCATGCTATAGCCAGACCTATTTGTACATTCCTCAATGCTGAGACAAGGAAACAAGATTTTGTTAGATCTCATAAATTAAAAGAGAAACCAGATTTAATAAATGATGTGTGTGTGTGTGTGTATGTTTGGAAAAACCTTCACCTGATTCTTTGACCTCCAGCTTCTCTTTGACCCATATTAGGAAAAGAAAACTCTACTGTCCTTTCATCTGCCTTCCAAACTTATCCAGGCCTTGTGACAATAGTGCTTTGCAATCTTCAGTGAACATTTTCAGCTAGACACTGCTATCCCATTCCCTGGTAAAAACCTTACACACAATGAGGCCCATAATGCAAAGGTAAGAAAGACAGTGATGTCCTGTGTAAGTGCCTAGTTCTGACTGAAGACTATACACATTTTAGATGCTCTGACCAGAAAATCATTGAGGACAGAGTTCTTTATACTCTATTTGACATTTCATTGTAGGCAAATGGCTGATTCTTTCTTCTTAATTCCCAAGTATTATATTATGCATATACTTAAGTATATGTATATGCATGTGTGTATGTATATATTTGCATATATAGCATAGGGATCTCTGGCCATTTCACACTGATTAAGCCCATAAATTATGCAAAATGCAAGGAAGATAAACCACCACTACCTTGAAAGTGAAAAACCTTGGTCCTAATCACAGTCCCAGGCTAAGTGTTAGCAGAGGTGTTAAATCTCTTCTACATTTTCATTTATTGATTTTTGTACAAATATGAGAGAGAGAAAGGGAATTGCACATGGATGTCCTACTATGTTGCCATTAGTAGGAGGGATAGCAGATTTGTTAAGAGAGTTTAAAGTGCAGTAAATATTTCTGTTACTACCCTGTTAAGAAAATATAGTGAGGACAGAAACGTTGGGAACAATTTCCTGGCTAGCAAAGCATTTATATTCACTAAGTTTCTGTGGGATTATTCAACAAATAATAATGAACAAAGAAAATAAAAGAAAAAATAAAATAACCAAACAAGTAGGGAAAAGATTGAGTAACATGGAGCAATTTGTATGCAATTATGGGAAAATAGTAATTTACTTACTCTTTCCAAGACCCAAAATATTATCAGGTTTTCACTTAGCTGTGTCCTTACAACTACAAAAAAATTACTAAGATTCTCCTTTTTAGTGCTTTGTAAAATACTTACATTCAGCACAATGCTATTTTCTCCATACTTCCTTCTATCTGCTGCTTTTTTAAAAACCATTTTAAAAATGCATATACAAAAGTATTTATCTACTATAACTTGTTACTAAAATGGCATGAGTGAAAGTATTTCTAAATGTCTCATACATACAAGTAACTGTGAGGAAAAATTGAAACTTTAAGATGTAATTACCAAATGTGACATATTATGAAAGATAACCAAGAAATTAAACAAGTGACCTACAAAACCAGCTCCTAACAATAGATGCTGGAGTAGTACAGATATTCCAGAGATAAAGTAGGGGAAAAAAACCCGACACCATAGAGCAGAATTTATTTTAGATTTCAGAAATAAGATGTGATTGTGATAGGCAAATTTTGACTAGTGCTAAAATAATATTCACAGTGGCCTAAGATACCCACAGCTGTTTTTTTCTACACTGATTAAATTTCCTTACCACTGCACAAGATGCAGGACTTATATTGCAGATATAACTATGCTGATATATGCATATTGGTTTAGCTGTGGCAGCAGGATCCTTTCCTATAGAGGTAGAATGTGTCGACAGAAGGAACTTTAGTTCCTGAATAGTTGTGTAACTTCCCCAAGCCCCCAGAGGTCAGCCCATAAAGCTCTTCTTTGTCATCATAGCTGTGTCCACATGGGGGTTTTGGCTCGTGTAGCTATTTTGGCAAAGAATATGTGATTTTTTCACACTCTTCACTGACATAGCTGTGTGGATGAAACATTGTAGAGCAGGAGAAGCATGTACACACAATATGTCTCTCCCTCGCCAGCATGAGTTTGCTTTTCACCTCATCACAAATTAATAACTTGAGGCATGGTTTACTGAGGAAAGCAATAAACACAAGGAATTTAAAGTATCACATCACTGTTACCCTCAGATAGTGCTGTAGGATCATGGGACAGGGGAAATAGTCAAATAGATGGTGCAAGTAAACTTTAAAATTTCAGAATAGTTCCCTTTTTTGTTTTGTTTTATTATAATTATGTTAGAAACTAAGAAAAAAGTAACATGGCTCAGCACTAGAAATTTTTGAGAATAGGCTCACCATGTCAAATATAAATGGATGGGATAAAGAATCATCAGGGCACTAATGATCCACTAAAATATGTTGGTGAGTACAGTTTTAATGAATTAGAGTCCCACTACTGGGATCACTAATACTGGGGTCAGTTTGGGTGTTTCTGATAGCATTCAGGAAACTAAACAAAGGAGAAAAATAAATGTGTAGGCTTTGTAGACTTCACATCCAGGGTTCCCTGACAGCCCCAGTTGGCTCCTAGCATCCCATAGCCAGCTTGATGCTCAAGGGAGGGATTTTCAAAGCATTGCTTGTCAGGACCAGGCCACTGAAATTTGACACTCATATAGAGCCAAATAGATGTTGCTAGTCATAACAGCAGGAGAAAAAATTGCAGTATCTAGTCTTCAGCTCCCATTTAGCCATGAGAAGTGGTAAAAAATGTGCTATTCCAGCTTTCTGATCCATACACCAAGGAAGTGTTCATGTGTCATCAAAGTACTGTCCCCAGTGTTCAGCTGTTAAAAGATCTAGGTATTATATTTGTCTTTTTCATGCTTGTCTGCTCCCTTACATCTCCTGCTGAGAGCCCCTTTTTCCAGTGTATGCAGGCTGAGCCACAGTGAGCAGCTGAAATGATTCTGTAGAGTGACAGGAAGTCATAGATACTAGCTTCTAGAACAAGATATGCCCCCCTAGGAACACTATATTTTATCCAGTATGTTACTAAATAGCAAATGGTAGGTAGAAATAAAATACCTGTGATACTTGTATGTTGCTAGACATGAGTTTTTACCTGATTCCTTAGCAAGAAAATCTTTACTTTGTTTCTACAAAACCCCCTAAGAAAAGGAATGTTCTAATATGAATAAAAGAGTGATCTACAGGAATAAGTGTTTTCTGAAGAAGTTGAATAGTAAATATTTACATAATTTACATTTCTGTATAAACCAGGAAGCTAGAAAATAAATCAATGCCAACCATTCTGTGTAAATCTTTTTGCTTGGGCTAGCTGACCAGCCTGGGGCAGGAGGAAGCAGGAACATTCATTATCATAGTTATTCATTAGAATTAATTCACCTCCCAATAAAGTCTAGTTATAAATATGTGTGTCATGAACAAAAGAGGCTGAAGAATAATCACTGGAAGAAAAAACAGAACATCATGAAACAGATTCTGCCGTGTTTCATCTTGCATATTATTTGCATCTCTTACTAAAAATATTAGTATTACAAACTTAGAAAGAAAAGCCTAGAATTCAAAGATAATCTTTTACCATAATGGGACAACTTCTAAGAGAGAAGTGGAGGAAAAGAACAAAAAGAATAACAAAGCAGGTCCACAAATACTGGTGTAAAAAAAAAGATAATTTATTCAAGTTATGACTAATGCATTTTTCTAATTATATAGTGATAACTGAAATCAAATTCCATTGGATTATTGAGGTTATACATGTCTGCGGCAGTTATTGTGATGTAACACTTGATGGACACTTCAGCAATCCTGAAAAAAAAATGGCTTGTTTTCCATTTTACCTCAACTGATCAGGTCAGACCAACCTGATTAAACAAGCAGCAGGATTATTTGTCTTATGGTCCATAGAAAGCAGGTTTTCAGTAGTATGGACTGAGGCTTATGATGTTGATCTCATCCTCATGATTAACCATGATTGCTTTCCAAGCTGGTAGCTTGATGGGAGAGAAAAATAAGGGGCAAATTCTTTAGTCAGATAGAATGTGTCAGTTAACAATCCTGCTAACAAAGCTGTTACCCACCTGGATTATTTTACACTAAGACAGTGTAAACTGATCAAGTAGTGGAGGACCATTTGTTTGCTACCTAAAACCACAGTCAGCCCCTGAAGGTACTATTGCAACTTATTTATTTAAGAATGGCAAACTGATACCTTTCTTAAGCATGAAAAAATAAGGTCACTAACCAGAGTGAGTTACTAAATTGTAGTGAACTTTGGTCATTGAGGACTCCAGAAAATATGACATAATCTAGTGCACTAGCACATGTTTGTGTTTGAAAGTGATTCTTTTTATTTAACTGCAATAGCAGGTAATTTATTTTTGTACTCTGGTAGACAACCTGTAAAATACTTACTCGCTTGTTCACTCACTTTTTAAAAAAGTCTTGAGAAGTTTTGATTATTTAACCAATCTAGTGTCCTTCTATGATGAAGTGATTGCATCAGTAGAGAAGGGACGGCCTACAGGTATAGTTTATCTGAACTTCCATAAAGCCATTTGTATGTTCTTGCATAACATCTTTCTCCCCAAATTGGAGAGAGATGGATTCAGTGGTGGATGGATTCAGTGGAGAGATGGATTCAGTTGGATAAGAAATTGCTTAGACGGTCACATCCAGAGGGTAGTGGCCAATGGCTCAGAGTCCCAAAGGACATCAGTGACAAGTGGTGTCCCTCAGGGTTCTGAATTGGAACTGGTGTTATTTAATATGTTAACTAAAGAAGTAGAAGAAAGGCTCAAGTGCATCCTCAACAATTTGCAGATGACACCAAGCTGCATGGTGCAGTTGACACACCTGAAGGACCCGATGCCATTCAGAAGGATGTGGGCAAGCTCAAGAAATGGCCCCATGGGAATCTCATGAGGTTTAACAACAGCAAGTGCAAGGTGTGGCACCTGGGTCCAGGCAACCCCCAGTATAATGCAGGCTGAGGATTGGACAGATCAAGAGCAGCCCTGCCAAGAAGGACTTGTAGGGGCCGGTGGATGAGAGGCTGAACATGAGCCAGCAATGTACATTTGCAAGGCAGAAAGCCCAAAAAAACTGTAAGGAGCCTAAAAGAAACCTGGAGAGAGATTATTTACAAGGGCATGTAATGAGGCACAAAGTGGAATGGTTTCAGACTGAAAAGAGGATAGGTTTAGATTAGGTGTTAGGAAGAAATTCTTTACTGTGAGGGTGGTAAGGCACTGGAACAGACTACCTAGAGAAGTTGTGGATGTCCCATCCCTGGAACTGTTCAAGGTGAGATTGGATAGGTCTCTGAGCAACCTGTTTTAGTGAAAGGTGGCTCTGCTACCAGCACAGGCTGTACGTAACCACTGACTTCATCCTGAAATGTTGTGCATCAGCCCACTGCCAGTTCACACAATTGTCACTGCCTTCCTTTACTCCTGGAATTATTCCTTTATGCTTCTTTTTGAGTTTCTAAGCCTAGTACTTAATTTAGCATGCACAGTTCTTTTATATTTAAGGACTACCATGAGCAATATTTTATCATTTGTTTTCCAGGTAGAATTTTCAAATTCTTCAAATGAAATGATTAAAACTAAGAAATAGGTCACAACCTTGGCAACCATCTGATGTGAGACAGTGTAATCTGCTAGCACACTGGTTGTCATGGAAACTGACAATATTGGATTTTTCCTTCAATGCAACCTGTGGTTTCTGCATAAATTATTAGCATATTATTAGCATATTAAATCTAAGGCACCAACACTTCAAAACAGACTACCCCATGTGTCCATGAGTAACTTAAACACATTCCTATTGGCACTGAGTAGAGGGCTCGTAAGTCTGACATAGGGAAGAGTTTTTAGATTGGAGAGTACAGACTGGTGCTTTTGAGATGAAGAAATCTCAGGCTCTCTTCCTTTTAGCTAATGACTCACCTAAGTGTGCTGTATTACCATGCTTATTTGTTTTGCTTTTAAGGTCTGTGCTGTGAATCACCTCATAACTTAAATTTTGTTTGATGTAAACCCAACTTTCTGAGATCTGTTGAAAATTTATACATGGTTTGTTTTCATTTCATCCCAACTGGAATAAGAATAAGATCTCCTATACTCTTTGAAACAAAGTAAACAATTCATTCACTCCTGCCCAGCCCTTTATTTCTCACCTAACCCTTCCCCAAATAGCCAGGGGTTAAAAATTCTTCTTTTAGACACAAGGACTAGTTCTCAGGTCTTTCTCTCATCTTGTCCAATTAGCAAATTGCTAAACTGTAGCCTCTCTTTCCATGTTGGCTTCCTCCATCTGTTCCGTATTAGTCTGCAATACGTATTGGTTGCACAAAGTAGCATTCCTGAATGACAAAAGAATCACTTTCTTTGTTTTGGGTTTGGTTTTTGTTGTTGGTTTTTTTTATTTTATTTTATTTTCCCCTGCCCAAAGCTGTGTGTGTAGTAACTTTCAATGTGGGAAAAATCCAGAGGCATGAAATAAGACCATTAACCCATTGCCAAACAACTACTGTCATGCAGCATATCATCTGAGCTGACATCCATGTCTCTTTCTTCTGTAAAGAACATCTTGCCCTTAAGGAAAAATTTTAAAAGTTAAGAAGAAAGGACTGAACAATGTACTGAGTTTCATCTGTAAACGTTTGAAAAGAGGCAGGGTGACAGCCCATCACTTTTTCCTTCCTTCCTTGGCCTGGCAAATGACCTCAAAGTTTTTTCTCATAGTGCTCATAACCCAGTTTGGCTTCCCAATAATATTTGTCCTTCCCATTTTTCACAGGATTCAGATTTGAACAGTAAGGGAAACATACTTTACATACTTTACTTTACTTTACAATGTATGTCAGGAGGCAAAATAGAACATGGATGTACTGTTTGTGAGTATGAGGGAAAGTCCATTCTAGACTTACAGTGGATTCACAAGTAATTCAAGTAATTTTTCTCAGTGGAAATGGAAGACCTACAATTCTTACTTAATCATATTTATATGTTTTCTATTAAAAATTATGCAAAGTCAATACAGAGACAAATGAATGTCTATCTTCCTCAAAACTCTCCTGTCTCATTCTGAAATGTTTATGAAATCTGCAAAATCAGCTGTACTAATGGAGTTCTTAAATTATATGCCCTTTGGACATGAAAATTCAGAGAAATTTCATTCAGTATCATAGATATAATTTCTTACCTTGAAAATGTTCCATGCTGTGTCTCTTCACGTCACCTATTTCCTACAAATGGTCTCAAGCACTTGCCCTGAGCAGCTTTCATTGGCCTTGACATACTATTCCTGGTGTCACAGCAAATATTCTATCCTTGCAAGTTTCATCAAAACTTTCTCTTCCTCCATAGTATTTTGGTAGAAAAAATAAATCTGTATCAGCCAAAATAAATGCTTTTCTTACAAGAATTATTATTCTATTCTAAAACCACAGAAGATAGATTCTTTTGCTATTCACAGTAACAATTAAATTAGGTAAATGTAGCCTTTAAGCTATTACATTTTAATGGTCACTTTTGCTTATTTCTCTCTATAATATCAAATATTAAGGCTTATATAAATAATATTCCTTTATGGCAAGTGAAACATCTCCTGAATGTATTGAATCTATTTTGACTGCATATCAGATCAGATAAGAGTGCTTTTCCATTGTTTTTTCTCTGTTTCTTTGTCCCTCACCAATAAGCTAGTAAATAGCTGTTTAAAAGTTCAAGTTGTGGAGGCTAAAGTCTGTTCACTTATTTTTTGCCATGAAAAGACAAGAATTCTGTTTTCCCTTTGTCTATTTTCTCTGTGCAGATATTACATGATCATGCTGCTTTTATTTCTAAAATATCCAGTATATTGCTATAACTCAGTAACATGCAGAAACAGCAATTCTGGATACTGTTAATGAAGTGAAACAGGATTTCATAGAATCTTTTGGTATGCCACTATGGCATTTTCTGATATTGATTTTTCCAATGTAATTAACAAAGGTGAAAAGAGTTTTACTGCAGAATCAACATAATGTCCAGATTTATTTGTGATCCAGATAGTTGAGATTATCTTCTCCATAGTTAGGTTTAGAAATGGCCAAAAAGAACAAGATTAGTCCGACTCCAAACTATAGTTCTATAAGTGTTCTGGGAAACCTTTTTTTCTGAACCATCCTGTAAACTACATCATGGGGCAGACTATTTTAGCTGATAAAGTGGGTCAAGGGGCTTTATAATTTTTGGACCTTAGTCTTGGCAACGCAAGCACAGACATATTAAACAGGCAACTGTATTTAGTACTTATTGAGATGTCTCTTAGCTGGATTATTGTGTAGCTTCTCAAGTGTAACTCCCTTTAGATCTAATCTCCATAGAAAGCAATCCATCATAAACAAACACACAGAGGCACAGGCCATAGTCATAACAAAAGAATACAGGGGTTTTTTTATCTTATTTTGTTTTCCCACAGTTCTCACAGTAGTTTTCAAAGCTTTCTTTATCGTTGTTTTGCTTTATCAACATTGATCAGAGACCTTCGTGGTAAGCCAGAATAGCGGATTGATCTCAGGTTCAAGTAAGAGAGAATTAGGAATGGGTAAAGCACAAAGAAGGTGGTGTATAAGAAATTCAACTTGTTATAGCAATGAGCGAGGAGACAACTCTCAAACCTAATCAGTGCCTTTGGACAAGGATAAAGAGATGAGTTCTTAAGCAGCTTTCTGTTCCTGAAGCTGTCATCCTTGATGAACTCTTAACTCACTGTGACAACAGACCCTGTCACTGAAATGTTGTCTTAGTCACCTGTCCCTTTTTATGCTGTTGCATGCTTTTCCCACCAGATGGTGGGCAATAAAAGCAGGAAACAGAAGCTTATCTGTTACTGTATACTTAAAAGGAATCAAACAAAATTGAATTAAGTGCAATTGTGAAACAATTTTCCATATGCTATTCTCCTTTTTATGCCTGCAACTAAAAGACAGGACTGAAAGAGACCCGGTCAGCATTTGCAGGTAGTTGATTTATGGATACGTAAGGCCTACATAAGCATATGCTACATATGTTATTACATATTGAAAAGATGGTAGTATGTCTCCTATTCTGTTGTTCTCTAGTTGTAAATAAAACTAATTATTATCAGGATAGGTATTTTCTGTCAATTCCTTTAAGGAAAGCCATTTATTCCACTTATCCTGTTGTAACCAGATAAATGAAATTGTCTCCCCAATGTGTAAATTTCTTCTCCTGCCTTGTTAGTGCTGTCTTGTACATGAAGTACTCATTTAGTTGCAAAAACCAATTATCATCCCTGTCTGGATACATTAAGAATTTTCCTACAAGTCTTTTTCTCTCTATCACATTTTAAGCAACACTGTACATGAATTATTCATATTGCCCATCTTGCAGGCAGGTTTTTTATTATTAAATTCGATCATAATAATAGTTATTACCACAGTCATGGCAGTTTTATGAGTATTCTTCAATGCCATTACCTGGAAAGTTTTCAATCAAGACATATAAAAGATGCAAATCAATTTCCATAATAAAATTAAACTGTACCATCTACTCTTTCATCCTTGCAATAGACTTGATTGACAACTTCTCCCTGATAGTTGCAGCTGATAACTTGCAGGCACAATAATGGAAAATGGCAGATTCTTTTACTCTAATATTCTAAGAAATTCAGTATTTTTCTTGCCTTGTCAGTATTTAATGCACATGTCTCCATGCAAACACAGTGTTTAAGATGCAAACATTCAGTTTACAAATATTCCTCTCTAACAGGAGAATTATTTCTCTCTGCCAGTGTAAGATTTGTCTTTTATTAAGCAAAGGCAGTGCTGAATAAATGAAATTCTTGAATGGATGCTCTCATTTGTTATGTTCTGAATAGTGCAGTTGTCCACAATGGGATCTTTTCCTAAGGAGGATGTTTTACAGGTGATTTCCCTAACTTCATGCTGCACTTTTATTTTAAATCTTTCTCTCTTCCTTTTTTTAACACTGCTTTAGCACAGATTTTAAGGACCACTTGATGGTTCTTTGCTCTCTTTTTGTGCAAGTGCTTGACAATATGTTCCTACTTCCTTGTTTGTTTACCACTTCTGTTTCTCTGTTTGCTCCACATTTATCATTCCTGGTGTGTAAGATCAAAGGTATTGTCTAAGTAAAACATAAAATGTAGTGTCCACTGGTGCTGGAATTAACTGCTGTATAATTTTGCCTTTACTATGGAGGTAGATTAAGTTTTACTAAAAGTTTCAAATCAGGACCCTTGACTTCAGATCCATTTACGTCAATTGAAAGGCAGAGAAATGCATTCATATTGAGAAATTTACTTTGGAATGATATTGAAGTAATTACGATGAGAATAGAAACAGCAATAATAGGGATAAATGTGTATTCTCACTTCAATTAAGCTCCAAGTAAGGCCAAACAATACAAACCATCAATCAACCCTAGTACCTTGTGAAATAAAGTGATCACCATTTAGAATTAAGAAGACATTTGTTTTCATTATACAGAATTGGACAATTCTATGCATTATGTAAAGGTTAATGTTCCCACTGAAGTTTCTGTGTGTCATCTGCTAAAAGGAGACTCCTGGAGTAGAGATACTCTTACTCTATTCCAGTATAAAATCCTTACACTCTTAAGAACTTCCTCTTTCATATTCAAAAACATTTAAGAAGATAGATTGCATCACACTTCAAGAAACTGAACCAACGCAAGACTGAACTGATGTCTGTTATGTAATTCAATTTATTACAGCAAGGTTCAGAATTAATGAGTGAATTAGAATTTTTCCCATAAGCAATTTTTTATTTCTGCTAAGGTCATGTTAGGACTATTATTGTAATTTTCAAATATGCATGATGAAAAATTAAACAAACTGTATATTTTAGACATAAATTTTCTATTTCCAAATCTATTTAAAGGTTGTCTAGATTGCCATTTGAATTATTCACCATTTTTTTATGTTACCTGCATATTATGGCATCTGTCAAAATCACTTTCCGCTGAGAAATAATTGTTTTCTTCATCTGCAACAGACTCTGAAAAGTTTATTGATGTTTTTCCAGCTGGTGTATAGATAAGTATTAGCCATCTGTAACAGAACCTTCATTTCTACCTTCATAACTCTCCTCCATGACCATTTTATTAGTAATGGGTTATTCCAGGAACTTTTCAAAGTTATTCTATCTCTGAATATAACGTTTGGAATTTCTGGTAGCACTATAACCCACGTGTAAAATACATAGTTTGTGTGTATAGTGAAACATTACAACAAATATCGTCATCATCACTTTGGGATCACTTTTACACCACAGATTGCTTAAAATTTCAGGAGGTCTTGGATGGCATTTTCCAAAGGGCTAAGAGTCCATTTGGATTGTGGTTCTCTTTGCCTTTGAAAGAAACTAGTCCTTACCAAATGACATAACAAGATTGCATTCTATCTACTAGCAGTTTACTTTTTTAAGTTTAGATTTTGAAACTATACTCCTATGTGGGGGAAATTTGGCCTGAGCCTCTGTGCACAACCCACGATCCAGGGGCTGACAGGCTAGCCAAGGTCAGTCTAACCTTGAGGCAGCCGAAAGGCAAGTAAACAACCTCAGACCTGGAGGAAAACACTGACCTCGTGGCGCCAGGGGTGTGCTGCCTGCCACATGGACAGCAGCTGTCCACCAATGAGAGCAGCCCACCACTGCGTGAACAGAGGCTTTTAGCCTATCCCAAGTTGTTATTGTCTGCATGTTCACTCCGAAAAGCTATATAACCTGTTTACAGCCCAATAAAGTGGAACGTTCCTTGTTTTTAACCTTGGAGTCAAGGCTCTATCTCTATGCGAACACACATTTATGTCTGGCTCCGAACCCGGGGTACCGTCGGGGCTGGCAGGCAAGGGCATGAAAAACCCTCTCACAACACACCCCATTCCCCAACACTCCTATGTTGCCTGAATGCAATAAATAACAAGATTCAAGACACATATTTTCAGTCTGTCCACCCCAACTGATCTGCTCAAAGGTCTTCTTCAGACTGTAAAAGTACACTATATCCATCCTTCATTAACTCATCTGAAACATGCAAACTTTCCTGTTGTGTCATATTCCCTCTAAAAGAATGTTATTAATAGTAACTGCTCATAGCTCAGCCAAATTCTTCTCTGTCCTTGTTCACATTATTGCAGCTTCACCAGAAATCTCTCAAGTCCACATTTGTTACTGAGAGGTTTACAAAAATATCAGTCAGAAATCATTGTTAATTTACTTTTCTTCTTAAATGAGTTTGTTAATTTCCTGCCAGGAAACTTAAATAAAATCAATGATTTTCCCAGCACTCATTCTTAACCATGTTGTCAGAGAAGGGAAATCTCTGTATGAAGTCTGAATGGGGGATGGTGTTCATATAAGAAGCAGTGACCTCAGCATCTCTGTTGTCACCACATATCCGTACATAATTTCAACAGGTACAGTGCATTACTCTGTTACATTTTGGTTCTCAGGAGGCCTTGTCACGTTCACTTTAGTCACATTGTGTGTCAGAGATCTGTCCATATCTAGCTAGCTTGCTCTCTATCTGACTATCTCTGTACCTATCTGAAGCCTGATAGATACCTAAAAAGAAGGTAAGGTTTGCCCCAGTCTGAAAATTCAACACAGGAAAAAATTTAATTGTTTAGAAATTAATTTCTTTGGAAAAATAAAAAGTAGAAGGAAGTTAACCATATTTCTGACATTGGATTCTAATGAAATAGTTCAACTAGCATCCTAGATTGTACTAGCTTTGTTAGAACACTATAATCACAGAAAGAATGTACTTCTAAATAGAATTACCTTGAGTTCAAAATTGGATTTTAAACTGTATTATTCTAAT
This sequence comes from Sakesphorus luctuosus, assembly GCA_013396695.1. Taxonomy (NCBI): domain Eukaryota; kingdom Metazoa; phylum Chordata; class Aves; order Passeriformes; family Thamnophilidae; genus Sakesphorus; species Sakesphorus luctuosus. The sequence goes on from VWZD01008791.1 coordinate 102,154, forward strand.
GTAATATTTTATTCATTGTTTGGTAAAAGATGACTTGAGATCACAAATCTTTTCTGAGGCTCTGCCTTATTCTTTTAAACAAGCAACTGTTTCCCATGGCCCAATTTCTAAGTACTGCCCTACAAATTCTTAACAAGTAGAGAAAAAGTGTAAGGAGGAGACTAAATAGTCATGACTAAATTGTGGTTTACCTCTATGGCCTTTTTCTTCCATATGTCACTGAATATATTCATAGTAAGTTTAATATTTACAAGTGAACTCCCTTTGTCTGACCTACTATAATTGAGATTCTAAGCAGATAAAGACCTTTTGTGCTTGCATGTCTGAACCATTCCTTCTGATCCTGGTTCTCCCTATTTCCAAATCATTATTTCACTTTTTCTATTAAAACTTGACATAGGTAACAATATAGTTTTCAGAACTAGATTCATTTCTCATGAATGACAGATATCTCTTTATTTCTGCTGTGAATATTGTAAAAGAGGGAAAAAATTGGAGATCTTGAAGCAGTCATGGTATCAAAAATTGCACTTTGCTTTATAATAGTAATGCTTTGTAGTTATCCATCAGTCTTCAAACACTAATCAATTTGAAGTTATTACAAGGTTTATAATGGAATATATCATTTGTACTTCTCTTATCTTCACTGCAATTCATTCAAGTAGATTTTTTTTTTTAATTTAAACTCTCTAACAGCTATTCTTTTGCTCTGACATAATAACTAGAAAGGTCTGCCCTCATCTTAAAATACAGAGACAATGGTTGTCTCTTCCTGCTCTTACCATCCATTTCATCATTCCATTCTTTAAGTGGAATATACCACACCTTTTGATAGATATCAAAGGAAAGCCTCAGAGAAATATTTTTTGAAGATTAAAGGGGTGGAATTATAAATGAGTAAATGTAGTTTGATTTAATAAACCTGGTCTAATGGAAAGAGTCTGAGTCCTGAGTAGTGCAATATCCTAAGAAGTCCTTTACAACCAACTGGGACAAAGCAAAAGAAAATGATGAATTTGAGCTTTTGAATATAAACATTCAGCTCTGAGGCTACAGCTCAAACCAATCTCACATTAGATCTAATATGAATCTTACACTACTTTATAGAAGTGAAAGGTGTTCATATATGGAGAAAGGCTGGCATTGGGTTCTTGATTGTCTGCTTTTTGAATGTGGAGGTGGGAGCCAGAAGAGGGAAAGAGTAAGGTCTGGGTAAAATAGCAAAACAGGGTGTATCAGTCTGAACATTGTGCTATGAAATGTATTCTGTTTATGTGGGAAATCGACTGCATTTTATTGCTGTGAATTAGGGTTTTAATGTAATTAGAAGGAGCAATTTCATTAATTACCATAACAAGCTGGATTGTATATGTTTGGGGAAATAAATCTCAGATATAGGATAAATCTTGCAAGTCTCAGATGAGCAGTTATGGTTAGAGCCACCCAGAGACTTCCAAATCTCGGTACTGCATTGGATTACCACAGTCACCATTGCTTAAATACATATCTTTCAATTGTTATAAAGAGAATAATAAACATTATGAAATACAGGGTTAAAAATGCTATAATTTTTAGTGCAAATATACAGGAATCTTCCCTGATTGCTTTAATACTCTAGTATAGTAGAAGAATATTCTTCTTCAAATAAGAAAACAAAGTTATGTTGGTTTCTTTTTATTACTTCAAGCAAACTTAAAACCCTAAAACAGGTTAGAAAGAAATAAAGAAGAAATTTTGAAAGAATAAGCTGTCAGCAGCCATTAAAAAAGAATGATCTTTCCTAAATGCTCTCTGCATTTTTACTTGATTATCTTACAGAATAAATGGAACAGGTTTTACAGAGCAAGATTTGAAAACCAAAGACTGAGGCATTTCAGAATACTCCGTACAGCATTTCCTCATTTGATGACATGCTTATTTGATCCATTTACACTGGAAGGAAGATTTTTCCAAGTATTTTTCCCCCATGAGAGGCGTCATCCTCTGTGGGAATTCACAGCTGATGCTTCTGGAAAAAAAATGTGCTGCTTTTCTATCAGCTCGTTCATAGCAAGAACGTGAGAGGTTTTATTGGGCCTTCAGTTCTGCTAGCCTAGTCAAGTGCTGCAGGACCTTAAAGCTCAACATTTTAGAAAACACTGCAGCTACTCTGAGGCATCAGTCTGCTTTCCTCTCACCTTAAAGAGATATGAAAGGTTCTTGTTGCTCTCATCGGAGACAAAAGAATGACGAAATTCCTACAACTCTCAAATAGTTCCAGAATGCATCAGTTTCTTTATTAATAAGAGTAGAAGAGGTGACTAAGAGGATGACTAACCGTGACTAAGAGGCAGACACTGTGCTATGAACCTCCATGTACTTTCTTGAAGAAAGGGATTGTGCATGTCTTGGGTTTAATTCCTATAGATACATCTCTCCTAAACCCATATTAAAATATTTTTGTGCCCAAAAATGGTGGTAGCATTTAGCAGCTTTTCAGTTTACTGAGACTTTAATTCTTGCTTTAGTCGAGTCCCACAAGAAATGCCTTTTTGTGTTTTAGGTTTGTTTGTTTGTTTGTTTTTAAATATTAATTGAGTTTTTACTACAAGAGTTAGCTGTGCTACAAATCTTGTAAGAGATTGTGTTCTCAAGGGAACCCTAGCCCATTTTTGTAAAATTCAGGTTTATACAGTGTAAATATAAAATCCCATGTGTGTTCTCTGAAACAGAATAAACCTAAGGTACTCACACTGTACTTTCTCAGAAAGGCTTCCAAGGACTGTGTTACATGGTAACACAGGAATGGTCAGTCATTTTGTACTCTGTTCAGAGAGAAACTTCTGCTTACCTGGCATGACTGGTGGACATTAAGATGTTCTATTAAACACTGCTTAATGACAAATTTGGAGTACTAATACAAACAATAATATTTTCACTTCAGTTATTTTAGACATCAGATTTGGTGAACCTTGAGTAGGATTAGCATGGTATCTGTTATTCTGAGACATCATGAGAAACTCTGGAATTAAAATTGTTTTACTTCAGTTATCCCATTGAATGCATTTCCCAGTTTACTTAATTATCAATTCAGTTGTAAAATGTTTGTGTTGTACCAGTGAACCAAAAGATAGATATTGCACCATGTATTTACCAGGTAAAAAAACCTGAAGAAATTACTGAGCTTCCATCTCAACCTAGTTTTGGAACTCAGGATGGGTTCTTATTTTCATGAGGCTGCAAATTACACTGCAAATCTCTTGAGCTTACTTGGAATACAGTGTTGAAAAAGTTTTCTTAAGGCATTTTAGGACTTGTCTGTCTAGAGGGGAACACCAGAAACTTCACAGCTCAAAATGGGAAAAAAAAAAAAAGATATGGAAAACTGTAAAGGTTCTTGGGGTAAAGAGGGGTGGTCCGGTTTCTGTTTTTCTGCTGAGTTGCGATTCATACAACATCTCTTTTGGAGTCTGGTTTAAGATTCAGTAAGTTTTTCATTTTGCATTTCTTTCGGCTGCTACCCAGTTATTTATAACTTGCTCGGGACTACTGAGATAGATAACTGCTTAGCGAAGTCGCGGTAACAGTGGGAGAAAGAGGAGTAAAATGACCCAGAAGAGGCAGACGCTGCCGACTCAGAGCAGCCGGGCCGGGCTCGCTGCCAGTACCGCGGCGCCAGCGCGCCCCCTGCAGGAAGCTCGGACACATCCAGCCGCTCTGCCCTTCCCTCATCCCCACCAGAGCACCCTCATGTTAAAAGCAGCGAAATTACCCTGTCCATTATCAAATTGATTATTGGACCTTATCATTTCAGTAATAATGAAACAAAAACATTTTCTGCACAGCTGCAGAAACATTCATAAAGAAAACGATCATTCTTTGTCTAACCCTGGGTTTTTATTACTATATTGATCTTAAACTTCCATAGATTTCACCATTCTTTTTTTCTAGTCAATTTAATTTGTACTGAATTAGTTTTACATCTGCAGTAAAATATTACTAAAATGTTCTATAAATTTTCATGAAGTGAGGATTTTCTTCATATGTTTTATTAGGTAACTTTAAGGAAATATGTTCTGCACCATCTGTGTCTCTAACTGCTCTCTGGTCATTTCACTGGAGTCATAAGTGTCCTCATGCCTTTTGTAAAGTATGATCTGGAGAACGGTGGATTTTTTAAAAGAGGGTTTTTAATTATTTTCCCCTCTTTCTGAATCTTCTTTTCCTCCAACCTCACTTTTAGCATGTTACTTTTATCTATGAGGGACAGATAAGTATGAAGTAATAGCAGAGTGCTTGGATATTTTCCTAACACAGGAAAAGGCAACTAATTCTCTATTAGCACATGGAATATTCCAGCTGTATGCAAATACACATCTATCAAAACTAGTCATTCAATGTTACATTTGAACATGTTCTTATATTCCGTTTTCTAAATCCTTATAATAACAAAAGAAAGCTGTAAGTCACTCCCATTTCCAACTTTCTTTTTCTTTGAATTACTACACTTGCTTTGTATACTCATAAAGCACACTACAGAAATTCCAATAATTGTAAAAGATGAAGCTTTTGGCTCCCCTGAAACAATGCTGAGTTATTTGGCTTAACTGCAGGAATGGACTCTGATTTGCTGGTGAAGCCATTCAAAACAATGAGGTTGCACAAAAGCACATATTGATATGTGATAGCAACTCATAGAATCACAGAATCATTAAGGTTGGAAGAGATCTTAAAAATCATCTATTCCAACCATCAACATAGCACCAGTATAATCACCCCTAAACTGTATCCCCAAGTTCCTACATCCAGACACCTTTTGAGCAGTTTCAGAGACGGTGACTTCACCACCTCCCTGAGCAGCTTATTCCAATGCCTGACCATTTTTTCAGCAATTTTGCCTTTTTTCCTATATCTAATCTGAACTTCTTTTGATGCAACTTGAGGCCATTTGCTCTAATTTTTCACTTGAGATATGGCAGAAGAGACTGACCCCCACCTCACTACATCTTCCTTTTAGGTAGTTGTAGAGAGCAATGAGAACCCCTCTGAGCTTCCTCTTCTCCAGCTTCATCAGCCACTCCTCATAAGATTTGTTTTCTAGACTCTTCACCAGCTCCCACTGCCCTTCTCTGGACATGCTGGAGCACCTCAATGTCTTTGTTAGAGTGAGGGGCTCAGAACTGAACACCATAGTTGAAGTGTGGCCTCAACCAGTGTTGAATCTGGTCCTGCTGGCTATATTACTCTTGATACAAATGAAAATGCCATTACCCTTCTTGGTCACCTGAGCACTGGTGGCTCATGTTCAGCCAGCTGTGAAACAGCACTCCCAGGTCCCTTCTGCTGAGCAGCACTCAATCTGCTCTTCTTCAGCCTAGTACTCTGTGGGATTGTTGTGACCCAGCACATTTCGTTATTGAATCTCATGCAGCTGACCTTAGCCCATTGATCCAGCCTGTCCAGTTCCCACTGTAGGGGCTTCCTACCCTACAGCAGATCAACACTCCCACCCAATTCGGTGTTATCTGAAAGCTTACTAAGAGCGTACTCAATCCCATTGTCCAAATAGTTCATAAAAATATTGAACATGACTGGCCTCAATACTGAGACCTGAGAAACAACACCAGTGACCGACCAGCCACCAGCTGGATGCAACTCCATTCACCACAACTCTCTGGGCCCAGGTATCCAGTTTTCAACCCAGCAAACAGTGCATCTGGCTAAGCCATAAGCACCCAGTTTCTCTAGGAGAATGCTGTGAGAGATATTGTCAAACACTTTACTAGGTATAGATAGATGACATCAGCAGCCTTTCCTCATCTACTAAGTCACCTTATCATAGAAGAAGATCAGGTCAGTCAAACAGAACCTGCTTTTTAAAAATTCATGTTGCTTGGGCATGATCCACTGGTTGTTCTGCAAATGCTGTGTGATGATACTCAGGGTGATCTGTTCCACAACCTTCCTCAGTACTGACGGTGACAAACCTGTAGTTCCCCAGCTCATTCTTCCAACCCTCCGTGTATACAAGCGCTACATTTGTTAATTTTCAGTAAGCTGTAACTTCTCTGGTTAACCAGGGCTACCGGTAAATGACAGAAGGTGCCTTGGCAAGCTGCTTTTTCTGCTCCCTCATTACCCTCAGGTGCATCCTGTCTGGGCCCATAGATGGAGACAGCCTGCTCCTTTTCCTTTAAGATTTCCTTCTTCAAGCACGTCCAGCCTTCTTGGATGCCTTTGTCCTTCAGGACTGACTCCCAAGGTACTGTAATCAATCTCCTAAACAGGCCAAAGCCTGCCTGCCAGAAGTCCAAGGTGGCTGTTCTGCTGGTGCCACATCTTACTTCACTCACTTTCAAAACAGAAAACTCTATCATTTCTTGGTTGCTATGCCTACGGTGGCCATAGACCACCACATCACCCACTAGTCCTTCTCTGTTCACAAATAATACCTCAAGTAATTTTTACATACCTTCTCCTATCTTATCTTCCTCTCTGCTCTACATTTAGGCTTGTTCTAGAATGATCTAGGTGCTTGAGGGATTTGGTTTTCTTGTTTGTTGATTTTCTTTGTTTTGTCTATTTATTTTTTTAAACAGAAGATTAGATGAGAACCCAGTAATGAGTTGGTAATAGTATTTCAGTCCACTTCTGAATGTGAAATCGTGACTTTGGAACTGATATGTTCACTCAGAAATAGTACTTCTAAATATTGCAATCAGCATTCATCGTACAAAATGGTTGTACCGTATGCGTGTTCTACCTTGTATTCAAAATTACTCTCTCCTGGGCTATGGCATCTTGAACAGAAGTGCTCCTGTTCAGCACTGGGATACTAAAAGACAAGAGAACCTCAGGAAAGAATACTTGGTTCTAATATAGATAGCATTGCTCCTGCTAAATTAGTGTTGACCATACAATGCCTCAGCACACTGTAAAGAGGGCTGTGATGCTCACATGGCAAAACTGAAATACCAAAGCTCCCTTCTGCACATTTTGCTGTTGTTTACAGGTTTCAGCTATCTCTTTAAAATGTAGAAAATTGTTTAACTGCTATGGTCTTGCCAGCTTTCAAGTGCAGTAGTTTGTCTTCTGTCTATCCAAACCTTCTTCTTCATTTAGACAATTATTCTCCTTTATTTAAATCCTCAGCTGTCCCTGTTGCTTGGTAAAGTGTAGTAAACTTCTGAACTCACTCATTTGCACCTTGAGGAATTAAATGAGCTCTCTTGGTCACTTTGTTTCATATTTATTGTTTAGCTTAAGCCAAGCAAACATCTCAGTGTGACTTTCTTGAACAGTGTTATCTGACTGATTCCTCTTCAGTTTGGTTTTCTATCCACTCAAAATTGCAGCCGTCTGAGAAGGCTAAAGCATTGAGGTATTTTTAATACAATCATTGCTACTTTATCTATGAGGTTAATGTAGTGTCTTTAAAGAGTGTATTTAATGTTCCACATTTCATCCATATGCACTTTTACAGGGGATATTCTGAGCCTTTTAAAAATCTAAATTCTATCAAAGTGCTCTCCATTCCTGGTACCTTTCTTACAATATGAGGAATACCAGTAGAAATTATCTGCCACAGTTACTAGAATCCATTAATAAATCTCCATTTTGCTTTTCAGATTGACTCAGCTGAGTCACAACTGTAAAAATTAAATTGTCTTTTTGATCATTGTCACAAATATTTTGCTTTTTCTTGTGAAACCTCACATGCATACATGAACATGTCCATGAACCACACACACATACATCACAGTGACTTGGTTTGTGTTGATTTGCTTGCCTTTAATTCAGAGTATTACATCAGACCTCTTTACTGGTAGTATTATAGATTCCCTACCACATTTCACTATTAGAACACTTTTGAACTCCATAAACTTGAGTCTGAATTCAGCAACTTCCTTTTGTCAGTAAATTCTTACTAGTTTGTCAAGATGAACTCTTGTCGTACCAGTAATAAATACTTCTTTGAGTCACTTCTTCCAGAATAACAGCCCCTTAACCAGCCAGATTTGCTCTTCGGTAAGGCACATCTTCCTATCTTTACATCTTTCCTTTTTTGTTTTGGTTTGTTCATTGCTGGTTTTTTTTCTACTTTGTCTTAACAGTATAAATCATACATATTAAACTTTTATGTCAGATGTTGAATGTTTTTGATAACTGCCTAATCAACATCCTTCGACAAAATTAAGCATGAAATCATAAGTCAAGGACTCTAAACAAGCTGTTGTCAATATTAGGATTGCCTTATGGTCATCTGTCTTTCAGCTGAGTCCCTTAATTGGGAATATAGGGGGAAATGTTTCAAACGTCTCTTTTTCATTTCTGCTGTTCCAGACAGCTCTTAGAGAATCTATTCACTGCTCTGCTCTTCCCCTCAGCAGATTGCCACTTAATCCATTTTATGCCAGATATCACATGGGTTTCAAATGTTGTCAAAGGTTTACAAGATCTGTAAAAGAACTGCTTCACAATGCATGGAGTTACCATTAAACAGTTACTAGTAAAAGGAATGAGACTTGTTCAGTTCTGACTAATGACTGAATTACTCACTTTTTCTCTAGGATGTTCCACAGCATAACCTGCCTCTCTTCTAACGCAAATTTTTTCATGGTTTTACTGTTTCCCATAATGTTCTCTACTTGAAGCTCTATTAGTGATGTAATACAGCTGTGTTTACTTGTCACTTTCTCTTTTGTGTGAGCTGTAAAATACAGCATATTTGTAGTGCAGGAAAGAAATCTAGTTTGTTGTTTATCCAGACTAGTCAGAGGCATCCTTGCCCATCAGAGAGTGCTTAGACTAGATGATCTTTAGGGTCACTTCCAACCCAAACCATTCTATGATTTATGTCTTAATAGATCTACATCACGCAGCTGAACGTTTTCTCACTCTACTTAACAGAAAAGTCCACCTAGAAAATGGAACTTAATATCATTATGGCCATAATAACTAACACACATGAAAAGTAGACTAATATTNATGTATCATGTATATTATGTCTCTTCTATCCTCCAAGAAACCTTTTTTGTTTTAACATCCAAGTATATAAGATAGTAACCCTTATTAATATAACATTGGCTAGCACTGGGCAGACACTTTCCCATCATGTTACATAGTGGAACATGATGGAATGCACATAAATGCATTTTCAAGAGTACATTACAATTATTAACCACAAGATGGCTCAATAGGAGAGGGAAATGAAGCTTTTTTTGCATCAGGAAAAAACCCCAACATTTCTGCATTTTAAAATTGAACTGGAATCTTGGCTCCTCAGGTACTAGGATTAAATGCATCCAGTTCAATCCATTATTAAAACACAGAAATATTGTACTGCGGACACAGTTTAGATAAAAGGCAATCATGACCTTATTTTCCTTCACTATAAAATTAAAAAATGTAGGGGTTTTTTTCAGAATTGAGGAAAGACAGAACAAGAACAATGGAAGGAATCAAAATTTTAATGGCAAGTCTTCACTGAAAAACTGCATGTTACACAGACTGAATAAGTCCTCAGTTATCCTGAATTAAGCTTATACTTAATTGATGGGACATAAATTGCTAATGCATAGAGTCTTGATCATTTAGCTGCCAATGTTGAGATGTAAACAATGTTTATCTCCCCCTCTCTTTTTTCTTTTCTACTTCATTGCCAGTTACCCATGATTTTGCTGCAAATGCAAGTTACATGCAGAATCAATATCAAGATAGAACACAAGAATCCTTTCTTCACTTATAGAATAGATGCTTAGAAACTCTTATTTTGGTTGAAAAGAGATTTTAACTCTTATTTTGGTTGAAAAGGGACTTCTTCAAATTCATACATATTGCTAGTAAGATTTTGGCACATTTCTTAAGGGCTGAAGCAAAACCATCACAAAGAAAATAAAACTACCTTGTTTGAACCATCACATTTCTCTAAAACTGAGAGATCCACAAGTATCAGTTTCTGTATTTCACTCTATAGTATGATTCATTGAAAGCACCAGTATTTTCACTAAAGAAGAAATGGGGTGATTAAATGCAAAGATATTTGTTGATAACCTGGGAGATGCATATTCCTGCATGCCTACTCCCGCATCAGTGGGTCATAAGACTATGAACACATGGCCACATTTATTTTAACCATTTCCTTTGCCCACAAAAAGTGGAGATGGAAAGCACATTGCCAGACAGCATGCCCCATAAGTAGATTGAATGTTAATGCAGTGTTCTGTGAAAACACTGCACACTCTCTGGAGAGATTCTTGATCCACACTGAACCATTTATAGCAGGTAGCCCCCCATGAGAAGCGCTGTGAGAATGCTGATCACCTGAAAGTGTGCTCCTGAAGCAAGAATAATTTCTGCTCTCTGGTTATTTGAAGACTATGAATATATATCTAGGAGTGAACTGAGTATATCAGAAAGAGTATGCTTAAATGTCAATGCCTTTTTTAGTAGTGAAGTAGTAAATGCAATGAAAAAATGAAAAAGCATGGCTTCCCAAGGATAAAAGACAAAAGAGTGAGACTGAAGGATTGTCATACTCTCCTCCTCTCTTTAAGGTTTGCCTTTTTTTCCCCCTCTCATTTTTACACTGAAGTCCTTTCAAGGTAGGTGTGATTACTCTTATCATGTCTCCTCAGACTTTCAAAGCTCTTTTTGACCTTTCACTAGCTGATGGCTTTGGCTGCTACCTGCACAGCCTTAGGGAAACAGTCCTTCTGTATTTTGCATACTGTTCTTACACTTTGGTGAGGGTAGCTAGCCTGGGAGAAAGGAGGTAATGTGGTGCTGCATTCAGTTCATGAGAAAGTGAGTAGAACATATTTGCTTCTTGATGATTGAAGAGCTGCCAGGGAGTAAGGGAAAGGGAAGGAAGTTTCATGGGGACTTTGTGAGCAGCAGCTGCAGCTCAAAAGGGGAGAAAAATGGTAAAGTTTAGGGAAGCAGCAGGCAGAGGCAGAGTTGGCTGATTAGACCCCGGAGTTACTGAAGTCAACCCCTTTATCATCTGTTTCTTCCTCCCACATCTGGCTCACCAGCTGCTGCCTGAGAGCAGAGTTTTGCAGCACTGAAGAGGCAGAAGGTCTCCAGAAATCACTTTAGCAGCTCCCACCACCACCTCCTCAAAGCATCCTGTGTCTCTGTCAATCTGATTTCCAGACACTCAAATTCATGTCAGCTTGCAAAGTGCTCAATGTCCTGCTGCTATCTCCACAGACAGCCCCAGTCTTCATTTTTCACTCTTTTTTTTTCTTTTTTACAGGTCTATCTGATCAGATGCTGATCAGAACACTTAACTGATCAAGTCCCCTACCTGATCAACTGTATTTTTCTGTGTGATTGTCCTCATCACTCTGTGTCTAACATTTGTGATGCTTCAAGCCAGACTAGCTAGAGAGTCGGACAAGATTTATGGACCAGCTACTGGAGACACTTCTTCAGTGTGAGACTCTAAAAACCTTCAAGNTCATCAGAGTTTCTATATGTTTAGGACACTCCAGCTTTAGTTGCAATGTACTACACTAGTCTCTTCATTGATACTGAAATACCGAGTTACCTATTTTAAATGAAAGAATAATAATTTATATATTATTTTATATTTATATGTATCATGTATATTATGTCTCTTCTATCCTCCAAGAAACCTTTTTTGTTTTAACATCCAAGTATATAAGATAGTAACCCTTATTAATATAACATTGGCTAGCACTGGGCAGACACTTTCCCATCATGTTACATAGTGGAACATGATGGAATGCACATAAATGCATTTTCAAGAGTACATTACAATTATTAACCACAAGATGGCTCAATAGGAGAGGGAAATGAAGCTTTTTTTGCATCAGGAAAAAACCCCAACATTTCTGCATTTTAAAATTGAACTGGAATCTTGGCTCCTCAGGTACTAGGATTAAATGCATCCAGTTCAATCCATTATTAAAACACAGAAATATTGTACTGCGGACACAGTTTAGATAAAAGGCAATCATGACCTTATTTTCCTTCACTATAAAATTAAAAAATGTAGGGTTTTTTTTCAGAATTGAGGAAAGACAGAACAAGAACAATGGAAGGAATCAAAATTTTAATGGCAAGTCTTCACTGAAAAACTGCATGTTACACAGACTGAATAAGTCCTCAGTTATCCTGAATTAAGCTTATACTTAATTGATGGGACATAAATTGCTAATGCATAGAGTCTTGATCATTTAGCTGCCAATGTTGAGATGTAAACAATGTTTATCTCCCCCTCTCTTTTTTCTTTTCTACTTCATTGCCAGTTACCCATGATTTTGCTGCAAATGCAAGTTACATGCAGAATCAATATCAAGATAGAACACAAGAATCCTTTCTTCACTTATAGAATAGATGCTTAGAAACTCTTATTTTGGTTGAAAAGAGATTTTAACTCTTATTTTGGTTGAAAAGGGACTTCTTCAAATTCATACATATTGCTAGTAAGATTTTGGCACATTTCTTAAGGGCTGAAGCAAAAGCATCACAAAGAAAATAAAACTACCTTGTTTGAACCATCACATTTCTCTAAAACTGAGAGATCCACAAGTATCAGTTTCTGTATTTCACTCTATAGTATGATTCATTGAAAGCACCAGTATTTTCACTAAAGAAGAAATGGGGTGATTAAATGTGAAGATATTTGTTGATAACCTGGGAGATGCATATTCCTGCATGCCTACTCCCGCATCAGTGGGTCATAAGACTATGAACACATGGCCACATTTATTTTAACCATTTCCTTTGCCCACAAAAAGTGGAGATGGAAAGCACATTGCCAGACAGCATGCCCCATAAGTAGATTGAATGTTAATGCAGTGTTCTGTGAAAACACTGCACACTCTCTGGAGAGATTCTTGATCCACACTGAACCATTTATAGCAGGTAGCCCTCCATGAGAAGCGCTGTGAGAATGCTGATCACCTGAAAGTGTGCTCCTGAAGCAAGAATAATTTCTGCTCTCTGGTTATTTGAAGACTATGAATATATATCTAGGAGTGAACTGAGTATATCANGTGCTGCATTCAGTTCATGAGAAAGTGAGTAGAACATATTTGCTTCTTGATGATTGAAGAGCTGCCAGGGAGTAAGGGAAAGGGAAGGAAGTTTCATGGGGACTTTGTGAGCAGCAGCTGCAGCTCAAAAGGGGAGAAAAATGGTAAAGTTTAGGGAAGCAGCAGGCAGAGGCAGAGTTGGCTGATTAGACCCCGGAGTTACTGAAGTCAACCCCTTTATCATCTGTTTCTTCCTCCCACATCTGGCTCACCAGCTGCTGCCTGAGAGCAGAGTTTTGCAGCACTGAAGAGGCAGAAGGTCTCCAGAAATCACTTTAGCAGCTCCCACCACCACCTCCTCAAAGCATCCTGTGTCTCTGTCAATCTGATTTCCAGACACTCAAATTCGTGTCAGCTTGCAAAGTGCTCAATGTCCTGCTGCTATCTCCACAGACAGCCCCAGTCTTCATTTTTCACTCTTTTTTTTTCTTTTTTACAGGTCTATCTGATCAGATGCTGATCAGAACACTTAACTGATCAAGTCCCCTACCTGATCAACTGTATTTTTCTGTGTGATTGTCCTCATCACTCTGTGTCTAACATTTGTGATGCTTCAAGCCAGACTAGCTAGAGAGTCGGACAAGATTTATGGACCAGCTACTGGAGACACTTCTTCAGTGTGAGACTCTAAAAACCTTCAAGTTGAACTAGCTGGAGTTTTAGGCTTAGTTTAGGGGCAGGACACTGAAGGTACCATAAATTAAGGCAGCTACCAGAGGGAGTTATCCATAAAACCTCCTAGTGAACCCTGAGTTTGATCAGCCTGCAAAATAGAGCAGGATAGGGCCATTTGTACTGTTCTTTCTTACATAGGTGCTACTTGTGTATGTGATGCCTGTACAAGAACTATACTTCTGTCTGCGTTAATCCATGAATGGTTGATCACACTTATGTATGTGAGACTGTATGTAGCAGAGGACACTGAAAGAGTGCTGCCGGTGCAGGCCATTGCAGAGACAAGTCTGTGTACTCATCTGGTTTCTCAGGTTTTGCAGTCCTGGCAAGTCAGTTCGGGCACATGAATGAAATGTCTCTCTGAGTTATGCTTCCAGACAAAGATCTCTCAAATGCTCTTCATGGAACAAGTGCATACCTTCAAAGAATGATTTCAAGGACACTACCATCATTGTACTGAGTTCTATGCACCTTGGAACAATCATCTTTTACACACAATAGTAATACTGAGGTTAACAAGCCCTGATACAGCCAAAGACTCCTTGAATTTTCTGAACAATGAAGTGAACAGAGTCAACATGGTAGAAACATATGGAAAAAAATTAATAATTTTAAATATTACAAAAAGTTCATCTGAGCAATAAGAGGTTCAGTAAGATCAGAGGAGAGAGAGTAAAATAAAGGAGTTCAGACAGCAGCAGAAATAAGATCCTGAAAAAGGGTGAGAGAGAAATGAGCGGGGAGCAACAGAGTCAGAAGGATGAGCTAAAGTCTGGCAGCAGAGGGCAAGAAGAAAGACTTTCAAAGCATCTGTCCCACTGTATTGCTTTAGAACCTTCCAGATTGTTGTGAGATCCCTACATCAATCAGGAGCCTTCTGCTGCACACTTCAGAGGGTCTTTGGGAAGCATGACTCACAGTGGTTCAGAGTCTTTTGGAGCACAACTCCCAGTTTAGTTTCCCATGGAGAGAACCTAGTTCTTATGTGTTAAACCCAGCCTGAGGACTCAGCCCCATTCTCAGTAAACATAGACTGTCAGGGTTTCAAACCAAGGTGCTGCTCTGAGCCAAGTTGCTAAACCAGGCACAACTAGTGCTGTTTATTCTTTCCCGCTAAAAGTAGTGGGGCCAGTGTCTGGCAACCATAAGGAATCAACACATCAACTGATAAAAACCCCAATAAAATAAAAGTGTGCAAGGGCAAGAAGATGCATATATATCCCTTCTGTCATCGATGACTCACATCAGTGCCCCAAGTGAGTGGTGCGTGGGCAGCTACAATTCTGTCACACAAAGCAGATATATTCAGGAGACAGACTTTCTCAATGAGTTTCAAGACTCCTTACCTTTGTCATCTGAGAATGGCTCCATACATATTTTATCAGTTTCTATGTTATCTTTCCTAAGCTAAGTAAAAAACCCTTGCAAAATCCAACAAGACAAGGAAAAAGAAAAAGTGAAATCAATCCCTTTTAAATATATTGTCTTGCAGTCGTTACTTGAATATTGATTTTTAGTGGGAGCTTCCAGAACAGTACATTTTGACCTGCATATGCTTAACTGCTATAACTTAGAAAGGGGCAGCTGTAACTGAGGTACAGTATGTTGAAAACTCAGATTTATCTAATTAAATGTGGTATATATGATTTATAGCATGTACTCTCTTGAAGTTTCATTGAAAGAGGTCCTACATTCAGAGGGCAATGATAGGATCTGGTTTAATATGAGGCTATGACTAGATAATAGATTTTGCAACTTAATAACTTAATAATGTATGTAAGTTAAACAAGTATAAGATATTTATCATAAAGCTATTTGATATTTCAAACAGCTTCAGAAGGTCTTTAAAGAATCATAATTTTCTAATCTGGATGTTTATAAATAATTTTCAACTTTAAGCTATAACTTTTACAGAAATAAATGGTCTGGTTTTAGTGTTTAATGGAGAATTTTAGAACATGTTTTCTTCAATCACATAAAAGTCCTCCCTTTTCATCCCTCAAAACACAAATCGTCACCTTTCAGAGAGCATTAAAGTAATCCATAAGCAGTACTCAGGATATCCTATTCTTCAGTCATCCATAGTTTTTAAAATGAATGTTTGTACTTGGAAATCATTGTCTTTAACAAAGGAAAAGTGGTATTTTAAATAAATAAATAAATAGGTCAACCAGAAAGCGAAAAAAGCTAAGGGTAATTTTAATTACACTGTTCCAAAGAAGAAATAAAGATTTTTAAATAAGGTGACAAAAAAATTAGTTCCAATAGAATCCAGGAAACAGAGCTCCCTTAGCTATGCCTGTGCCTTTGATTAGTGTCTTGGGTCAAATTGAAAGTTAGAGTTCTGCTCATGGAAATGCCATAGCTGTTTTGATTTTCATGTGCTCAAAGAAGTAGGACTTCATAGGCCATTGGTTCCTTGAAAGCATCTATAAAAAGTCAACAAAACTGATGAAAGGGCTGCAAGGAATGTTTGTGAGGGAAGGCTAAGAACTCTGGGTTTGTGTAATTTGGAAAGAAGACTGAGTGGAACCTCACTGCCCTCTGCAGCTTCCCAAGGATAGGATGTGGAAATGCTTATCTCTTCTCCCTGGCATCCAGTGACAGGATGCATGGGAATGATTCAAAGCTGTACCAGAGGAGGTTCAGACTCGACATTAGGAGCCATTTCTTTATCAAGGATGTGGTCAATTACTTCGTAATACAGGCTTCCCAGAGAGGTGGTCGATGCCCCAATTCTCTCAAGTGTTTCAGAGGTGTTTGCACAATTACCTTAATTACATGTATTAACCTTTAGCCAGCCCTTAAGTGGTCAGGCAGTTGGACTAGATGATCACTGTAGGCTCCTTCCAAATGAAACATTCTAATGTATTCTATTCTATTCTGTTCCACTCTATTCTATAGCACATCCTTTTAAACACAACGAAGCAAAAAACACTCAGCTTTATGAGTTTCTTCTGCTAGTGAGAATAATCAGAATAACCTACTGAAAATGGACCTTGAATATTGATCAGGCCAGAACAGATAAAATACCTAGAAATGTTTCATCATGTGAAGTCCACAGAGGGGTCTCGTGGTGTAAAGGAGAGCACTCTGGACTCTGAATCCCAAGGACCTGAGTTCAAGTCTCAGTGGGGACCATCCCCTGTCAGTTCAATGCCTCCCTGCCATCCCATCCCGTCACATCTCAGATGCTGAGCAGGGTCAGCCCCGGTTAGTACCGGGTACTGTAGACAATCCCAAGGACTTCACTGTCACTGTCCAAGCTCACTCAACCATGGCAAATGGACCTCAGGACTTAAATGGTGGGGCCAGTTCTGCACACGCTGTGCCTCACCTAAAAAATCCACTGTGCAGGCTGGAAGGGCACACCCATGTGGGGAGAGCCCTGCCCAAACCTTTGTTCAAGAAGTCTGGCCATACATGGAGACACAGAGGGAAACACACAAAAGTATGCATACTTAATTTTGATGTATACTGGTTGTTAGAGAACTCAATATCTTTTTACATTGTCATACTTGAGCACTCTTAAATCCTACATGTACAAAACCAGATAATCTGCACTCAGGACTGTTTTGTGTGGGGTTTTATTTTTATTTCAATTCATGTTTTATTTAAACTGAAAAAAATGGAAAAAAAGAGTTTATTGAGCAGGAATTATTACTATGACAAAATGTTTAATATTGGTTACAGTTATAAAATGATTGTGCATTTCATTTATCAATTCCATTTAAATTGGAATACAGAAAATCAAACTCCACTTGCAAAAGGTTGCCAGTTTGAAAAGACACTATTTACGACCCGTCGCTGGCTATGGCTGTCAGTCAGTTCTTCACCCACCAGACAGACCATTTGTCTAGATATAGCATAGTTTCTCTAGGAGGAAGCTGTGGGAAACCGCATCAAAACCCTTGAAGAAACCCAGGTAGACAATGTCCACTCCCACCTCACATCAACTAAGCAGATTACTTTGTCAAAGAATCTGATCAGTTTTGTCAAGCATAATTTGCCCTTGGTGAATCTGTGTTGACTTTTCCTAACCACATGTTTTATTGGACTCATAGCACCCAGGAGGATTAATTCCGCACCTCTCCCAGGGCTGAAGTAAGACTGATGAGCCTAAAATTTGCTGGATCCTCACTTAAGCCTTTCTTGTAGATGGGGGTGGCATTATATTATTTCTATTCTTCTGAGATGACCCTCAGTCTCAACAACTATTCAAATATTGTGGAGAGTGGTTTCTTATCAATGACAGCCTGCTCTTGTATCACCCTTGGGTGGATATTATCAGGGTCCATTTATTTGAAGGGGTCAAGATCCTGTAATCATTCACACACCAACTCTTCCTTCACTGATGGTATTTACATCAATGTGGATTTTTGTTCTCAAGTCCAGGGTTCCAACAGTGTTGCTGGAGACAGAACTGAAGAAAGTATTGAAAGCGGCTGCCTTTGCAGTGTAGGTGACTGATTCAATGAGGGTCATCACAGGGGTGTCCAGTGACGAGACAAAAGGCAACTGGCACAATTTAAACCACACAGAAATCCATCTGAACAGAACAAAACACTGTTTTATTGTGAGACTGGTCAAACAAGGGAACAGGCTGCCTGACTAGACATGATATTGGGTTCTGTGCTCCAGCTGTCTCTGATGGAGCTGGAGGGTTGCGCTAGATGATAGATACAGAAGATTCTCTGATGCTGTGATTCTGGGATATATTTCACTCCTTGTTTGAGAATTTGCTAGTAGACTATTTGACAGAAATTCTCTAGTGTGCTGGTTTGGCCTGGGTTAGAGTTAATTTTCTTACAGTGGCTAACATTGGGCTAGTTTTGTATAGTTTTGGCTAGGAAGTTGTAAAAGAGAATTTTCCCATTTTTCATTATATCAGTGAGAAGAGTTCAGCTAAGTATAAGCACTTTTAAAAAAATCAAATTTAGTGTATAAACAGCTCAGGAATTCTGAGCTGGATTTTAGTGAAAAGATACTCAGAATTATTTACAGATTTATGATTATCAAAAGACAATGAATCATTTTTTTCTGTAATTCAACTACACATCAGTTCAAGAGAAAAAGGTTAGCTTATTTTGTAAAGGAAAGCTATAATTTATTATTTAGAAAAAAAAAATTTACCTGTCAGGGTTTCCTTTGTACATATTCACCCTCAATTTTTTAGTGTTTGAATGGTTAGTAATTGGAAATGTTCAGAAGCACATTAAAGTAGAAAATGTAATTCCTCACAAATGTTTAGCTGTTGTTCTTCCATTTAGTTTGAGGTTGGTTTTCTTTTCTTTTTTTCTTTTGGCTGAATACTTTAGGTTTTCTATTTTGTTCCTTATTTCCTGAGTTAACATAATTCCTTTGCATGGTGTACTGAGTATATTGCTTAGTTAAAATCTACTTGTAAAGCTTAGAGTTAAATAAATTTCAAAGCATGTAAACAACAGCTTTTCTATGATTCCACAGAAACTAGTTTTGTTTTCCATTACATTAATACTAGCAACTGTAATACTAGCAACATGATTAATAGATTCCCAAATGAATTATTTTTATCAGATAGAAATGAATCATATATATTTGAGTCTAGTTTAACACTGTTACTGATTTTCAAGGACTATGAGCTAATCTCTAATTCATTAAAGTATTGTAAAGCATGAGGAATAAATGAAATTCATTTGAAGTATTCATCCATGACTTCTTAATTGCTTTAGCTTGACTAAAGCCTGGCTGGTGTCTAAATGAGCTTAAGAACAGGCTTTTAACAAGATCTATCAGCCAGAGTTAATTTTTGGCTGCCTTCATGCCACAGGTCTGGAAATTTTGCTGGGAGGTACTTGGCTCCCTGCCCAACAACTCATCAGCTGGATCATGAGCCAGGTTGATGTATTCACAAATAGGAGAAAGAGAATAAGCATCATATGAGCAATAGAAGCATACAGCCAAGAAGAGTCTTTCAACAGCAGAGCCTATTATCTTGAGAAGCTAATTTCAGGCTCAAGATATGGAAGGTGAATAGCAGTAGATAAATGCAGAAAGGTCCTATGGCTTGGAAAGTTCTTGTTTCTGAATTTTGAATGGGAAAATGCAAATTTCTCTTGTCAACTGGAGAGCTTCTAGCATGATGCATTGTCAATATGCATGGGCTTAAAAAGGATTTTTGGTATCAAGTACTCTGCTTCGGCATTCTTTGATTTTCACAGAATATGTGCTTTATTACAGTTCAGAGCAGAAAGCTAAAATAAAATTGACACAGTAAATAGTGAACTAGGTGTGAACAGCAGGTCTCTGGGTCCTTGAGATTGTGAGGGGAACAAAAGATTAGAATTGACCAGAAATTTGAAGCCAAAAATCATCTTTGTACCAGCTCTACTCTATCCCTTCTCCTTGTTTCTCTTAGTTTTTTATTGCTGAACATGATGTTATACAGTATGACATATGACCCCTTTCATTATTTGGAATAAGGTGTCCTAGCTATGTCCCCTCCCAAAGTCTTGCTCACCCACAGCCTATTGGCCTTTGGGATGGACTGTGCCAGCACTGCTCAGCAGAAACCAAAAAATTGGTGTGTTATCAACATCATTCTGACTTCAAATACAAAGCACAGCACTATGAGAGCTGTTATGGGCAAAAAGCTAACTCCAACCCAGTCAGATCCAGTATACCAACATTTCTTCTACTCATTCTCGCAAATACTGGGGGAGGGGGGAGGGGGTGTGTACATTTTTTTCTCTTTTTAGTTTCCTTATTTCCTGCTATGCTATGTTGGATCTAGAAAACTTAAAAATCAGCTCTCTCTGAAAGAGCTGAAATGTATGTCTATTTCCTTTGTCAAGGAGCTCTTCTCTTAGGAAACTGGAGAATTTTTTTTTTTTTCAGAAATCAGTATTGTACTCAACCATTACTCATCAAAGACAAAATTGCAGAGTATTGGGAAAGGTGACAGGAGAACAAAGAGATTTTCAGCTTGTACACAAGATGTTCTACAAATATCCTGAATCTCCTAGACCCTCTGAAATCACATTAAATGATTGTGGCTAAGAGCTGAATTTACTCGCTTTTGAAAAAAAAAAAAACATTCTTCTGACATTTTTTCCAACTTTTTTCATATGAGACTTCTGGCAGGAGTTGTAATGTTTAAGTGTTGTTGTTGATATTGTTTTCTCATTATTTAGTATATCCATTTTAATTTCTGTTTACTAAAAGCAACAGTCATTGCCTTGTAGTTTGGTCATGGTAGAATATTCATTAAAAGCATTTGTCATCAGCTCTGAAACAAGCAATCCCTGAAATATGCTTTATCACATTTTCAGTTGAGTTTCTGCTGTGCATAATGAATGAATATTATTCAGATTGACATAGAATTAATATTATACAGGCTGACATATTAGTTACACATTCTTTTAACCATGACCCTGAGACCTCTTGCACTCGGTGCCCTGTACAAATGTAAGATGCTTCTCCTTTGAATTCTTAATACCTTTGTTTGGTTGTGTATTTAGTACTGTGCTAACATTTTGGTCACTCAGACAACCATCAGTGCAGTCAATGGGTCGGGAAGAGGAGACAGCACCTAAGGCTACTCTGTCTTTGCTCTCTGTTGCGTTTGTTAATTGGACCTGCCTTCTCTTCCACTTCTTATAGTTTTCTTTAGAATTTCAGATTTTTTTTAAGATTATGTTCTATCTGTCAGATGGAAATTGTACAGTGGACATAAAAGCCCACAGCAAGAGGCTGGAAAAAAATGCAGTTACCAAACCATGGAAAACCAGGCAAAAAATTGTACAACACTATGAATCTCCCTTGTAGCAATTCAGAGGACAAAGAATAGTAGAGGTTTTCTGATGGTAAATCTTTTCCTACATGAGCTGCTTCTTTTTTAAAATATGAGGGAGAATACTAAAAAGTTTTAATATTAATTTTATTGCTGCAACTTTTAAATTATTTCACATCCCATTTAATTTCTAAAATTGATTCTTTTCTGATCAAGAAGGCAACAGAAAAGAAAGTCAGAAAATTTGACAAACACAGCGAATTCAATATATTCAGGTATTGCAATCTTTACTTTCTCTTAATCTCCATAAACACACTGAGGTCCCTTCAAAGTCTTTCATACTTCATCTTTTATACTTCCTCAAATTAGTCTTTAGTGCTGACAGTAAATTCCTAATGTATTGATGGAAGATAAAGTATGAACCAAGTTGTAACTGCCCCCTGATGGAGCTGTTTTCTTCATTTTGCTACATCTCATGGCTCTTTTACTGTAGCTTTTTGAGCTATTCTTTTGAATAATAAAAGAACAGAGAAAAAAACCCAAACAAAATAGACTTTACATTGATAAATAGCTATCTTTTCATCTCATTTTATAAAAATGTGGTTTCAGGCAATACAGAAAGTCCTTTGCAATTTTCTTTTATTTTATTCATTCCCTCTTCCAAGTTTTCCTTAGGAAGCTGAAATTTATTTTTTAAAACTTGGTCATTAATTTAAAAAAATACTCAATCAAATAAAAATATAGTAGAGAAATATTAGAACAGTTCCATTTTTTCTTTCAAAAATTAATCACTCCCTGTTTACCATTCTATTTACATGAAATAATTTCCCTTAAAGAGCATTTCTAGAGTTCTCTATTTTTAGTTCAAGCATTGATATCAAAACTGTTTCCAATTCCTTTAACTTTTATTTATCATATCTATACTGACTATCTGAAAGCAAACTTGGATAAAAGGGCTCAGATAAATAGCAGCAAGGATGAATGAGGGAAAATTAAATTAAATTTTTACTTTCAGAACTTTTTTAAGATTTGCTTTTTCCCCAGAATAACTGAAAAATGGTGGGGAAAAAAGAAACAATCTTAAAATTTTAGTAGAAAGATTAATTAATTTCTTCAGAATCCTGTCATCCTCGGATAATCAATTCTCTTTCCTGCAATACTGATGGGAAACTCTGTAAAATTTAATAGCAAAATTAGTGTCTATTCAATTTCAAGTTTTTGTTCACTTTTCAGTTTACTCATGATCTTTGTAAAAGAAATGATTATGTCAAGGAAAAAAATCTGATGCTCCTGAATGTGGTAACATTTTTTCAATGATAAGATTTGCTGTACCTTCTTGCTGAACAAAAGTACATATCATCTAAGTAATAGTGTTAAGAAATTATTACGAATATTAAATATGCTGAATCACTCATATTTCAAAAAATCCATTGTGATAAAATAGTTATAGACTATCTAAAATTGGATAAGTATTGAGTGATGGAAATTACTAGCAAACTCATTAGAAGATAATAGATATAAGGGAGATGTTAAGACTGTAGAAGTTTTGTGGAATTAATTGGGAGGTCAACAATTTTTCTTTTTTTCTTTTTCTTTTGGAATATGAGTGAGTTCTGGGATTTATTCTATGTTTTTACACACTTTTAGTCTAATTGCTGTGATAGTTTGATAGGGTCTTTTAGTACTTGAATTATTTCTGTTCTGAAGAGGCAGAACAAGTGACAGTGAAATGGAGTAAGTATTTGCACAGCAGGAGTAGAAAATTGCCTGAAGCTCTGCCAGCTCCAGCTGTGAGGAGATGCATCTGCTTGGCTAAGTAGAGTCAGATTAGTATTTAGATCCAATTTCTTTAAAGAACAAGACTTGAAAATTTGTATAGGATAAGCACCAGCTGAGCTTGATGGTGAGGAATATGTGGTTTTCTCACTTTGGGACTAAATCTTTTAAAGGATAGCAAATAAAAACCAAAGACATTTAAATGGATCAGTCTCTGTCTGGCCTTTTGTGAGCATTTTGGACTTTTCCATCTACACCTTATGCCACAGAAACTTTTTTTTTGTCACCTCCTGGTTTTTAGAAAGCAACTCTGATGATGTCTGAACCATTTTTTTAAACCTCTGAACGTGAGCAATATTCACAAACTGATAGTAATACAAAACAAAATAACAGGGAAATGAAGTTGTTTGTACTGTACACTGATGGTGCATAACACTTCAGCCATACATAAACTGAATGTTGCTTCAAAATATATAACTCACTCTGGTCTCCCAAAGAGTACAATTGTTTGATATTTGCAGTCAATTAATTTATTAAATAGTTTATATGTCCAATGTGTTCATTAGAGGAAAGAAAATTCTCCTAAAAAGACTATTGGAAGGCACAGTTTTTAGTGAAAATTAAATTTGGCATTGAAGAACCTTTACTAAATATTTTCATCAGTATAGATTGTTGAGATAATTAATGCTGATATATTAGACAGAGCTGCTTCTTGAACACATTTCCTATCTGCACATGGAACACAATTAGTCCAGCTCAGGAGTTTAAATCAGTGTAGAAAATCCATGCAAAATACCTCCTCGTCTGCCATCTAATAAGGTCATGCCTAGTAAGAAAATATAAATTAATGTACACAACTATGAAAGAAGGGGCAGCTAACTTCAGAATGTCAAGAATAATTGCTTTGTTTCAGAGGACACCCAAATGCAATGATGGCTCACTGGTGATTACACTTGTTTTATTTTAGCTTTGAAAGACAAAAGTCCAGGTACAGCAAAGAATTCGTATGAGTGCAGAAATCCAGAAGATGGAACTGGCATGCAGAATGAGGGTTACTGCCACATGCTAGCCCAAAATTGACTTTCAATATGAGAGGGAAAACAAATACACAAGCAACACGAAAACATAAACCTTCTAAATTGATAACAGTACCTTGGAAAGGTAGGTCCAGGGACTTAATTAGAATAAGCAGGAAACTATTCAAAATCGAGGAAAAGTGTAGTCAAAGCCTTAATAAATAGAAAGCCTGATTTAATAGAGTGGTTTTCCAGAAATTAAATTGTATCTGCTGGGATGTATTTAGCAGCTGTTGCGAAAGTGAGTAAGAGCAGATAATGCATGAAGTTCTCATGGCCCTGAAGTCTAAGCCCATGCTCCCCAGGCTGTGACTAAAACTCAGATATTCTGCTTTCAAGGCTCTCTGATAGTGCTCATGGTCTTCATTTCACTTCCCACTTCACCTGCTTCTTTGGTATGTTGAGATTCACGAGTGTTGTACTGCTTCACTATGGCTGTCACTAGGCCAGAAAAGGGGAGGCCTTCTGAGTAAGTTTCCTTACATATCTGAATCCATTAATAAACCTAATTAATTTATTCTTCAAGATTAATATGGAAGACATTCTAAATCTGAGGCTTGTAAACTGACTTTGAGAAACAATGGCAATTTTATTACTCTATTCTGTCACAAGGGATACAATTTTTACTACTAAACCTGATGAATAATTCAGTATACAAAATTTTCTACATACCTCACTATTTTTCCCATCTCAAATTCAGCTCATTTTTGAATAGCCGGATGATTCATCCTTGCAGGTAAACTCTTTATTTGTATTTTATGACCAATGGCTAAGTATGAATTTTCAAGACCTTTTTCAAACACCTATTTTCTACCTATTTTAGGAAATTAATTCCTAAAATTCTCATATAATCATCTAGTTGTTTATTGTCTACTGACACTGTTCTAAACTTACACTTTGGTTTTGCCTTACCAGAGCAGAAATCTGGTAGTTAGTGAAGCTATTTTTTCATGCATGTTCTCTTTATTTCAATTTCATCTTATCATTGCACATACTATTTTCTTCAAACACTCAAAACAGCATATCACAAAGAAAAGAAATTCAGCTAAACAGTTGCAGTCATTTACTCTGAGACACCACAATTCTACAAGAAGCAAATATGATCAATTTTTGATATGCAGACCAGACAGGTGAAGGGTTTATGTTTCCTGATTCACAGCATCAGCTGGATACCATTGGATACCATTGGTATTACCTGGACTATCTTGAATATCAGCCAGGCACACACAGATGAAGGATGATTACTAAGAATTTTAAGAGATAATCTAAGCAGTTTAAGTGAAGTGCCCGCCTTACCCTTCATTTCCCTGTGAAGTAATGCCTTTGCCTTCCCTCTAGAACCAGAGAATCAAACCAAGACCAAAACAAAAAACACCCTCACAGAGTCAAATAGATTATATTTTTGAGTTAGCAATAAAACATTTTAAACTCTAAATCTGAACCCTAAATAGCCATCTCTAGGACATTTTACATGATATTGTGTGTCCTGAATGGAAACTTTGTTAGGATGATCTAGTTGGTATTTATTTACAGTGGCTCTCATGTCTGGAGACTGTAAACAACTCAAAATTACTTATAATAATATTTTATTTTTTTACTAGCTAAAAATATGGTACTTCAAATACATACATCCTTTCAAAGCTTGTCTGATTGTGTGAAGGGAATGCCAATTGATTTTCTATAGGAACAGTGTCTCAAAAACAAAGCAGTAACAGATACATTTAAAGCTTCAACACAAACACAAGAGATTGCACAAACAGAGAGATTGATCTATTCTATTTTCTTTCATTAAATATGTTCCTCTAGGTCCCTTCTAGGAAAAATAATGTGGAGACACTTTTTGATGCTTCTGATACTGGGACTGTAAAGTGAATAAAATGAGGATTTTATGCTTCACAGCCATAAATCTGGTATATCTGAAGAGCAATGTACGCAAATTCAAAACTTAAAGAAAAATATACTTTCTTCAGTCAAAGTGTATTGATACAGCAGCAATAAATAGAAAAAAAAGAGCAGTGAACTTCAATAGCTTTGATACAGATTTATTCTATGTCATTTCTTTGAGAAATTTAGAAGCAAAAAAAGTGAGAAACATACCTTCACTTTATCTTCAGTAACAGATTACAGTTAGTTTTCCTAACCTAGGAGTCAAACCAAAACATGTTTTCTCATTAACTAAAGTAAGCTTATAAGACCTATAATAGCTAGTGAAAAAATGTTGGGCTTTTTTTTTCACCCACCATCCCACAAACAAAATTAGGTGTCTGGCAGACAAAGTGGGTATATATTCAGAATTTACCTCTAGACAAATACATTGCATTTTCCTCCAGAAGTACTAAGAAATCCTTCTATACTTCCCTTTCCCACTCAGCCTGCTGGTACAGTACATAAGGCAAAGAGAAAGCATTTTATTTTTCTAGTGTCTTTCCCTCCTTTAATCCTGCTATGTAAAAGAAATACTCTGATTGAGGGAAATAGCCTCACAATCTTCCTTAACACCTTTGTCATCACGTGTTGTAAGGAATATGGCATAAAAAAACTAACTTTATGGATTTATTCAGTTTACATTCTCTGCCGTTCAGTTGTAACTGAAATGCAAACACTACATAGCCACATTCAGAATGCTGTTGCCAGAATCACTGTCTTTATCATAGATTTATGCTTTATCTGCTGCAGCATAATACATTAAACAGTAAATTAAATTTGATTTCAAAATAAAATGACCACTAGACCTAACTGTAGCACCAGACAGAATTGTAGCATCATTTTTCTATTTTATTGTCCTCCTTTTCAATATCAAGACCTTTATTTCATATAGAGAAAAAAAATCCCTTTCTGTCTCAGTCACGCACATTGAATTTGGGGTTTAATTTTGGAGTTTAATAATCACAATCCACTTAAGGTATATAAGCATGCTACTCACATATTTCATAGCAGTTTAAATATGCCTCTGCAACTAAAAATATAGGTAAGAATATGTAAATCCCCTATCTGCTCATGTCCTGGCTTCTACTGTGATCCTGTTCAGGCAGTTTAATGTTCTCTTGAATTTCATGGAAGTGCCTATGTCTGTTCATAAAATTTCTAACTTAAAAAAAAAAAGTGTCAAAATAATGTAGTCTAGGACAAATTGGTGAAATTGACTTTCTGTGTGAGGTTGTGACAAAATCCACTCCCATTTGGAGTGGTTGTCCTAGTTCAGCAGGTGGGACCAGTTGTCACTGTGTGGGGGTGATCAAAGCTGTGTATTCTACCCCCTCTATTCATTCCCAAGGTCAATGGCCCATTTGCAGCAGCTTCCCAGGGAGTCGTTAGCGCCTCCACTCCCAGCCTGAGGGGGCGTAGCTGCTAATGGGCCATCAACAGTCCAAAAATAGCCCATGACTCACAGAGTTAATCACCCATTGTGTGAGTCTCCGCCCCGGGGGAGGGACTGGATGCTCCCTGAGGGTACAAAAAGGGGTAGGTAAGAAGACCTCGTGAACCTTTTGTTGGACCCAGAGGAGCAGCAGGACCTCAACAGGAGGAGACCACCACTCTGGACCAGACCACACCACACCACAGCCATCACCTGTACCAACGGGGTTTTTTTCACTTCCTTTTGCTTTGGACTTGGGGGAACCACGCGGGTCTCAGCACAAGGGCTAACAAGCCCCTTTGGGTTTGTACCCCAGGGCACTGGGTTATACTGCTGGGTTTTGGGAGTTGACAGCAATTCCCCTTTGCGTCAGGGTATTTACTGTATTATTATTATTAAATTGTAGCTCTGACTTATAATCTCTCTTGTGTAGAGTTCATTTCTCCTGCTGGTTTACCTCTAAACCAGCACAGTGGTTCAACCTGAGCATAGATTTTCCTTAAACCTAGAACACTTTTGCTTCTTTGCACTGTTTGGAAGGAAAAATATCCTTTTGTTGGACAGTGCTACCTGCACAGGCACTCTCCACTGCCTTATATCCTTGTTTCCCCCATCTTATCTCCTATACACGAGCAAAACTAAAGGGTATCCAGAGTTTGTTAATGACTCTGGACAAATCTTGTCCCAGAAGCTGGCCAAGAACAGAAAGTTACTCAATGCATTTCACTAACAAGCTGCCTCCAGCGCTTTTTAATTCTGAACAGTTCAATCTCATTTAAATGCTATTTTAGTCCAAACTATTTTGCATAGTCTCATTGGATCATTTGCCAGATGGTTCTTGCTTGTATGGCCAACTAATTACATGCAGACAACAAACATCCAAATTCAAAAATAGTCAATGCGTATATGTAAAAATCCAGGTCTTACTACTTCCCATCACTGTGATGAGGTTTGCATTTAATGTTGTGTACATGCTTAGAAGAATACATTTGAATATCAATATTGCATTCAAATATCAATATTTTTTTAAAAGTTATTCATATGCAAAAGGCTTTTCTGACTGAAAAATTATTAGCTGAGTGGTCATTCTTCTTCCCAGAAGTCATATGCAGATAAATGTACAAAGATGTGCACTGTTATGAGATATACTCCATGTTGATGGTCCATAATTCAAAGTTATTGAATCATGATGATTCAAATGACACAGTGCTGATACCAGTAACAGCAGAAGAAGATAAAAATCTCTGTCAAAGGAAATAGAATTTTAATCTGGTTTTGGCCTGGTTTCATAAGGGAAATAAGTTTGTGTTATCATACTGGTTTGTCAACGAAACAGTCATAAGAGTTCAAGTAATTTTGGTCATAGACAAACAAATTATTTTTTTCAAAGAATAGCACTTAGGTAGAGGAAAGATGTTAAATTATCTGAGGAAAGGCTGGCAGAGCTCAGTCATGACATGCTCCACCTGCAGCTGGCCAGAGAACTACTGTGGACATGCTGGTGACAGAGCTCCAGGACAGAAAAACTGAGATCCCTGTTGTGCTGTTACAGCATCTCAGAAGATCTGTGCAAAACAGAAGCTTGGAAAAAATGAGACACGCTGGACACATAAGTGAAAAACTGAAGCCTTTCCTGATCCAGAAGTGACTTGATGATCTGGGAGGATTAAAAAATAACAAAAATTTCTTTAGATGGAGTAATTCTGAATTTTTAATGTGTAGTTACACTTGAAAAGCTGCAAAAATCTTTGCCAGTAAATTTCCTTTTAGACTTCAGAACACATGTAATTGAAATGTTTGGATAAGACTTCCGATAACTAGATTATAACAATACAAAATTACCTGCAGAATTGTTTACATTACTTTATAAAGAGTTTTCTTTAATATTCATTTTGTATTAGAGAAAGATACCTGCTAAGCACAACTCTGGTTATCACTGAGAGAAAAAAATGTATGTTTTTTACAGCAAATGGTTCCCAAAGTGTTTGTGTTTCCCTTCAAACATATCTAGTAAATAGTCTGGTGACTCTACTGATGACACAATTGCATCTCACAATTGATGACACTGATTGCCTCTTCTATCCACTCTGAAGAGGAGACTTTTAAAAGATATTCTGAAAACAGTTCAGATTTTAAAAAAATCTTGAAATGGAATGTTTTTCCATATCTTGCAATATGGTTTCTGCCAAATCTGATTCAGAATAACTCAAACAAATAACCATTTGCCCTCGTGAAAATTGTAGAACCATTGTGATACTCAAAACACCCAGTAAAATTTATAGCAAGGATCTACATGATGCCCTCATTTTCTTCCCACTAATGAAAGCAAACTTTTCGTAATACTGTTCATCTGTTAATCTCAGTTGCACATAGAAGACAAAAAGTACATGCCAGGTAGGTCTCCACTGTATCAGCCCAAGTGTGGAAAAGTCTTTGAAATACAATGTATGTAAGTAGACAGTGAATCTGTAAAAGGTCAGAATGAATAAGCAAAATGCTCTGGTTTAGGTTAGGAAAGGTGATTCCTGGGTTTTAAGAAAAAAATCCTATATAGTTTGCTATCTCAAGTTAATTCAGACTTCTCAGAAACATAGAATAATCAAGACTTGGAACTGTTTCAAAGTTCCAACTGTCTTTTAAAGATTTTTGTGATCCATTTTATATCATGGAAAATTCCCAGCTAAGACAACAGCCATAATGAGTGTGGGTGCTTGTTATCTTTCAATTTTATAGCTATTGAACCCAGGAGGATTACATTTCTCTAATGTTGCATTCACTAGGCATTTGCAACTACCCATTGTGTCCCTGTTTACATCTTTCAGCTGGTAATATAATCCTGAGCTGATGCTAAGCACTTGTGTGCCTTTACCCACGGAGCAAAATCAATTATTTTCTTGGATCCTTACAGGGTACATATGCTCTATTAGAGTTTTGTGAGTTTACTTGTTCACATAAACCTTAATATGGCAAGTTTTGTGTGTTTAACAAAGATATGTATAAAATATCCCTTAAGAGTGACATTTCTGTTGTGAACTTGTGTTTAAAGCCAGAAGACTTTTAAAGGTCCATTACAACCCATTTCATTCTATGATTCTGTGATATGTATCAGAAAGTTTGTTAAAGATGTAAGACAGTGTCTCAAGTGCTCTATCAAAACTGAATCAGACCTTCTGTCAGTTAAACGTCTGGATAGAGAAAAAACTTGTCCGGAGCTTGCGCAGAAGTTTGCTGACCAGCAAGCACAGACCCTAGTGAAAGCACCAAAGAGATAAAATTAATAAAAAGTTTTGCAGAAGTACCTTTTCCTAAAAGCTGCAACACTCAGAGTGATGCTGGGATTTTACATAAAAATTGCGTTCAATTCATACAATAGTTTAGATTTAATGGGATTTCTAGAAGTTATCTGGTCCAATCTCCAACATCCATTTTCTAAGGTCCCATTTTACCTCAAGGCCAGCCAAGATGATTCAACTGCAGCATCAGGGCCTAGAGTTTTGAAGGTGTCCCAGGATGTGGATTCCACATCTTCTCTGAGTACCTGTTCCAACATTTCGCTACCTCAGAGTAAAAGGCAATATTAAAAATTTCTTCTACTGCAAGGAGAGATTAAGGTCTTACAGTAGGTTATTGCACAAGTGCCCTGTAAGTTTCTTATATGTAGCTTTATTCACGGAAGGCACTAATTTCATGGTAGAACTCAGTGTCCACCTTTTGCTAGAAAGTCCTCTTTTTTCTATAAAAACCTAATCTTCTTACAGATACAAATTAAAAAGCATTTTTCTTTATGAACAAATTTTCTGGAGGAACAAAGAATGACATACAAATTTTTGTTCTATGTAATGGAAAAAATATTTCTTTTGGTGGATCCTTAAAGAGATGTTTAAAAACCTTCACTGTGTATGGAAAATAATTACACAGTAATATCTGATCAAATTTTTGAAGACCTTTCTGAAATCTGATCTTCAATAAAAACATTACTCATTGTTACCAGAAAACTTTATTTAAACAGGAAAAAAACAACAACAACAACAAAAAAAAAACACCCCAGGCACACTACATAGGGATTTCTTCAATTGTTTATGGTGTTTAGAAAATGTGCGTATGCTTTTGAATAAGAATAGCTAACAAATGCACTCCATATTGCACTCAGAAATATCCACAATAAATTCTTAGATCTACACTTATGATTCTGGTGTCTCTTACTTCAGAGATAAAATAAATAGTGGCAAGTTCCTCTGACAGTAATTAGGTTTGTTGGCTCATTTGTTTGCTTGTTTATAAACAGTGCAGAAACTTGGGGTACTCCTTAGCACATTTTTTATTTCAAGGTGAGTGATATTGGAGTATTTAATTTAATATTCAGCTATTATTTCTCCTTCTACCAAGCTGCCCAGGGAAAATCTTTAGGCTAAAGAACTGTGTATAAAATAAGGAGAAACAAAGCTCACTTAGATGTACTAACAGACATATGAAAGTTATTTAAGGACTGAATTATTTCAGATTATAGCATTAATTGGAATAATTTTAGATACCATTATTAACAATTTATGTTTTCACTGGGATAAGAAAAACATTGTACATCACATAATAGCTGAAATCTATTCCTCAATTCCAACAGAAATGCTGATCCAAGCAGCTAAATACCCTGAATTTTAAAACAAACTGAGAGTACATATTTTGATGGCATTCTGGATATAATTTCAGAAACTGATGTAATAAAGAGGAGATGGAAGCAGGGGTGATACTCATATGCACTTGTTTTGTATTCACAGAAAAAATAGATTTGCCATCCAATTCCTAAAGGCATTGAGTGCTGATGACACTTTCAAAGTGCACTTTCAAAGGGCATTTTTGCTGTTTCTTAAAGATCATGGGATTTTCAGTAGGGTCGTTTTGACTTTTCATATTTGTAACTGGCAATGAAATCTGGTCTCAGAGAGTAAATTCTTTTACTGTTTCATATTCAATCAGTGTCCTCAGTCATTTCAAATGACAGCATGAATTGAAAGCCTTTTCAGAACTTGGCTGCTTTGTAATTGAGATGAGTTTGGATTTGCAATGAGGTCAAGATTATATTTACTTGAACTCATTTTTCCTTTTTTTTCAAATCTGCTCCTCCTCAAGCTTTCATAGTACAATATACGGTCAAGCAAATACGTTACAATAAAGTCCCATATCAATCCATTTAAACAGCTCTATTCCTTGTAGCATTTTTGGCTGGGAAGACACCATAAAACAAAATATAATTTCTAAAGATATGTTGTAAGACAGGTCCATAACTGAACATTATTATAAAATCTGTTTCATTCCTTCTTTTACAAAGTACACCTTGTAGTCACTGCACAAATAGGTGCAGAAATAAGATTGGTGAAATCACTTACAAAAATACGAAGGAATTCAAGATTTTATAGTATGCAAAATTCTAACAGTTATTTTTCTATGTATTCTTTGTCTTCCATATATTCCTTGTTTTCCAAAGACTCCTATGTTGTATCCGTTGAAATCAAAGATTCTGTCTGCAGCTGAGAAATAGTTGTGGATTTCTCATCTGACTTTTAGAAATCAGAGTAAAGGTGTCTTTTCGGAGGACAATGAGAGCTATGATGTGTCAGATTTTTAAGAGCTGGGTTGTTTATGAGTTTGAGCACTTAGCTTTGGGTGTTTGGGATTGGAAAGCATGATTTTGACTGGCAGATAAAAATAGAAATAAAAAATCAATGTCTACAATTCCTTTGTTACCATGACAACTATATTACTAGCAACTGTGAACTGTAACACCGAGAAATATTTTAATTGGTAGTCTTGTTTCTAAATTATATACAAGCCATTAAGTAATAAGCCAGAGGAAAAGGGGTCTTGATTCCAGGACCTTAGAAGAGGTAATGAGGCAGGCCTGATAAGGACAAAACAATAAAATCTGCTGTGGATGATCACAGTGATAGCACTAGCTGGAAAGAAGGAAAAGCCTATCTGAGATGCTCTATGTGCATATGGCAGCTGAGGGATCTGAGAGGGGAAAGCTAGGTACTTGGGCCAATGTCACAGAAATGGTCAGTAGTTGGGTGCAAAAGGTGTTGCCTGCCAGATAAGATTAGCAAATCATGGAATCATGTAATGGTGTGGGTTGAAAGAGACCTTAAATATCGTCTAGTTCCAAACCCCTTTCCTTAGGCAGGGACACCTTCCACTAGAGCAAGTTGCTCAAAACTCCATCCAATCTTGCCTTGAACAATTCCAGGGAATAAAGAAGGGTAAGTCTAACTTCAGAACTGACCACCTATCTTACTATAATTAAGAATATTTTCTAAAAAATAAAATGGTTCCTATATGCAAGGCAAGATTCTGTCACAGTCGCCAGCCACAAAAGAAAATTCTTCAGCTGCTTGACTTCGTCTCAGACCTCTTCTATAATGTCTTTTGTTTCTAGCTTGGCACTAAAGTAATCTCACTTCAGATCTATATTTTCTATCTGTTCAAGCCTCAGTTTTCAAAGGATTCACAGAATACCAGTATTGGTGTTTTATGGTAAATAAAGTGAAAATGATTTTATTTGACTTTGAGAAGCAAAGAAAAACGTTCAAAATTGTATATGACATGAAACAAAGATAAAGGGAGAAGTCCTGAATATCTGGTGTAGTAATGTCTGTGTTTGTAGTTTTGTATACAATAAAGAAGAAATAATAATTGAAATTTTACTAAAACTAAACACCAAAATATTACCCTTTAAATAAATTAAGAAAAGCTGATAATTCACATCTCTCAAAGAAAACAGTGATGTCTTCTTTACTGAAAAGAACGGATTCTCTATCAGGTTTGAGTTGGCATAAAATATCAGAGCGACGTTAAACAAAAATTACTTTTTCCTTCATTAGAAAACTTTATTAGCTTTTTTTGTCTTGAGTGGAAGAGCCTAAAAATATTGAATTGAGTTAGTTTAGCAAATCCAACACAACTTTAAGGAAAACTAGATTTACATTTATTTGTGTCAAAACTTCTGTTCTGTCAATAGTTAGTTCTGTTTCCTTATAATGCAATAGTTCACAGTCTCTATCCAGTGTTTCACCCTTTCCTGAAAGATGTAGGAGCTATGGAATGCTGACAGCTGATCTGATCTCCACTCTATACCCATGGTTTGTGCAGTGCCTCTGCCCAAGAAGCAAGTCTGGAAGCATGCTTTGCCCTTGTGTGTGCAGCTTGGGTCCAGGTGGCCTTTATTAGTGATGGAGGAGAGTCCCAAGATTTTATTCCAGTAATCTGAACCACAAATGCATCTTGATTTATGATACAGAAACATGAGGGCACGACCATGCATTTTAGAGTTCTTTTAGTTTTTGTGACAACAACCATTCCTAAAAGTCATGCTGTCTTTGAAAAAATGTGAAAATAATTCTCATTTAAATAACATTGGTGTGACATTATCTAACAGACTGCTCAGAACTTGCCTTAATCTTCTGCTAATAAAATCTTGTTCGCCATAAAAAAGCTATTTCAATGAGCATAATCTGTCCTTTGAGACTTTTGCATATTAAAGGTGTAAATCTTTGTATGCTCTTTTCAGCAGGTAATCAACTTCTGTTTGTAGAAGTACTAAGTGGAATGTTTTTCTGATCCCTGAAAGATGCTTCCAGTACCATGAAAATGATCTTTTATTCTTCTCTTGACAGAATCTTATAAAATTGCATAGAAGGACAGTGAAAAAACTCATGATTAGTGCATCATAATATCCAACATTCAGTAGGAGGAGCCTACGTGTGGCAAACAGTCAATTCATGATGAATTTATTATCAGAGAACCTAGTTTGAATTGCCTATAGAAAATAAGTCAGACAAGTAGTGCTGTGAATATTGAGGTAAATGAGAAGGAATTTGCTGCAAAGAAGGTAAAGGCTATCCTGGATTGCTTTAGGCAAAGTATTGCCAGCAGGTGGCGGGAGATGATCCTTCCCCTCTTTTTAGCACTGACAAGTCACAACTGGAGTGCTGTGGCCAATTCTAAGTTCTGCATTATAAAAGAGACATAGACATACTGCGCATGGTCCAAAGAATGGCCACAAAGATGATTAAGGGACTGGAGTATCTGACACATGAGGAAAGACGGAGACTGTTCAGCCTGGAGAAGAGAAGGCTCAGGAGGAACTTGTTAATGTGTATAAATACCCGATGGGGAGGGGGAAATGAGGAAGAGGGAGCCAGGCTCTTTTCAGTGATCCCCAGGGAAAAGACCAGAGGTAATGGGTTCAAAAATGAAATACAGGAGGGTCCTTTCTGAAAACAAACATTTTTATGCTGTGATGGGGATTGAGCACTGACACAGGTTGCCCATAAAGGTTGTAGAATCTCCATCCTTAGGGAGAGTAAAAATTCACCTGGACATGGTCCTGGGCTATGCTTAAGCAGGAGTCCTGTTTGAATAGGGAGTTTTGAGTAGGTAACCTCTGAAATCCCTTCCAAGCTCATCCTTTCTGTGATTCTTTGATTCAAATAAAGATACGGCAAACTGTCTAGGAACCTTAACTGAAGTTAGCATCCCAGTAATGAAGTAGGAATCTACTATTCAAAACTTAATTGTTTTTTCTGTGCTCTCTAATATGATTTATGATATGGAATAGTTTTGCTTTTCTTCCTACACATTAGTATCTTCAGTAAGTCCAGAAATGCCTTCTTCATGCAATGAATAAGTGGGCTACACTGACTAAAATCTCTTTTATGACTATTTATCTAAGCAACTGCTACCTCCACAGATTATCATAGTTTAATATGAAGTCATTCTGGCATAACACTGCAAGAACATTTCATCAATGTGGGACATAAAATGCAATAGCTCACTCACTCAACCATACTTTATTAAATCTCCACCGTGTGGTTTGCAGTCATTTCAATTTGTTTTAATGGCCAATTGAAAACCTTGGCTTCATCTCCTAGGACAATTCCCATTCACTTCCAATAGGCTGTTTCCTCTAAAAATACATTTAGGTTTTTTTAAACTTATTCTTCAGTGGTAGGCCTTCCCTGATTTGATAAGATACTCTGGAGACAGGAAACAAAGGCTCTTGCATGTCATTACCTGATGAAGTAATGTTCTTGCTGGGTTGAAATACATGTATGTCAAATATGTTTTGCTCAGCTTACTGAATCTCTTAGAGGGTGAGATTTTTTTCCTGTTTGACTGTTTTTGTTTATTGATTTGGTTGGGGTTTTGTTCCTGGGTTTTGGGGGTTTTTTGAGAAATCTGAGGAAGGAGGAGGAGAGGAGAGACAGGAAATTCTTACTTGAGAGTTGAATAAGGGAGATACTCTAAGGTATTAATTGTTGCAGTCCTTGTACTTCTGCATAAATTGTTTGTTGATGTACCAAGAACACCATATAGACACATCTGACAAAACTGAACTAAATATAACAGTGGGGATACAAACAAATATATGGAAATTCCACAGAGAATTTGATTAAAATCAAAATTATCCAATCAATAATCATCCATCTTGTAGAGCTCTCCAACTGTTTTACACATTGAATATAGCATTTAGTGTGTGTAATGGTAATTTTTATCTAAGCATTGCATTAAAATGCTGTTTCTCCTCCATCACTGCCTCCTTATGCCAGTAAACTAAGTTATTCACATAGTCATGTGCCTTCTCTGAAAGACTAAGGACATTCTTCAAGTGGACTACATCATATTAATTATATTTAACATTCATACATTGCGGTTTATGTTGTGTTACCTTTTTTTTTTTATTTCTAAAATGCTTTGTCCATATCAAACATGAATTCAGAGCAGACTAGAGCTAAATGAGGCTGAAGATTGACCATTCACAATTATGTCTGGGGACAGGAATGACTTCTGAGGAGTGATTATCCACGTAAAAAGATTGGTTTTTATTTTAACCACTGGCATTTCAGTTCATTTGAAGCCATAAAAATGGCTTTTAAGGGTTGAGACCATTGTTAGTAACAGATCAGTATCAATACAAATACAAAAATATTTAGTCGTGTCTTCCACAGTATTCGGGAAATAAATGTGTAACAATTTACAGCACTATTTTTTCTAATTCTTGAGTAAATATAAATACATAGTGCAATTAGGAAGTCAAATTTTCTAGAACTTTTGCTTTGCAGTCATCAATTTGTTTCCAGATATTATAGTTTGTAAAGTAATGTCCCTCAAGCTTTTAGCACTAAATTGTCACATTAATTTGGCCAGTGTAAAATTATACCAAATTAAGTTATTCTGCTTACTTATCTCTTTTCCCATTATTGAACACCAAGCATTATGCATCAAATATTGAAAAGCCAAAAATCACTGGGATTCCTTTACAGTACTATGGAAACAAAGCAAAACAGATACCATTATTATATCAGAATAGTGTCATTAGAACATTGTAATACCCAGATTCACTTTACTGGTTAATTTTTTTCCTTATGGACCTTATATTCTATATATAAGAACATAGTACCAGTGGAACAGACGTGGTCTTCTCAAGATCATTGGCCCAATGAATACAATGTCTTCTACAAGGCTCCCAGTACAGTTTTATCATTCAACCAAACCCCTACCTGCTCCATAAAGCCAATGTTTCTGTGAAAGTACAAGGATAAACAACACTTCACAGACTTACAGAATGGGTCAAGTTGGAAGCCACCACATTGGTTTACTTGGTTCAGCCTCATTGTGCAAGCAGGATCATCCTAGAGTACATGGCACAAGATTGCATCCATATTGTTCTTGAATATCTCCAATGAGGGAAACTCCACAACCTCTCTGGGCAATCTGTTCTGGTACTTGGTCACACGCACAGTAAAGAAGTTCTTTCTCAAATTCAGGTGGAACTTCCTGTGCATCAGTTTGTGCCTGTTGCCTCTTGTCCTATTGCTTTACAACACTGAGAGGAGCCTGGCTCTCTCATCTTGACACTATCTTCACGAATACTTACACACATCAATGAGGTCCCCTCTCCGGGATCTCCTAAGGCTGAACTGGCCTTGCTCCCTCAGCCTTTCCTTGTAAGTGGGATGCTCTAGTCCCTTAATCATCTTTGTAGCCCTCCTCTAGACTCAATCCAGGAGCTCCATGTCTCTGTCATACTGAGTAGCCCAGAACTGGACACAGCACTTCAGATATGGCCTCACCAGGGCTGAGTAGAGGCAAAGGATCACCTCCCTCAAATTGATGGCGATGTTCTTCCTAAAGCACCACAGGAGACCACTGGCCCTCTTGGGCAAAAGGGCACACTGCTGGCTCATAGACGGCTTGCTGTCCATCAGGACCATCAGATCCTTCTTCACAGAGCTGCTTTTCAGCAGCTCATCCCGGAGCCTGTACTGGTACTTGAGGTTATCCTTCATAGGCCCAGGACTCTGCCTTGGCCTTTGTTGAACTTCAGAGGGTTCATCTCTGCCCATCTCTCCAGCCTATCCAGGTC
This sequence comes from Sakesphorus luctuosus, assembly GCA_013396695.1. Lineage (NCBI taxonomy): Eukaryota > Metazoa > Chordata > Aves > Passeriformes > Thamnophilidae > Sakesphorus > Sakesphorus luctuosus. The sequence continues at coordinate 141,272 of VWZD01008791.1, forward strand.
CTTCTGAAGGGCTACACAGCCCTCTGGAGTATCAGCCACTCCCCCCAGCTTTGTGTTGCCAGTGAACTTGCTGAGGAGTAACTCTGTCTCTTGGTCCAAACTATCGATAAGTTAAATAATACTGAGCCCAGTATTGAACCCTGGAGGACACCAGTACAGTGATGCCTAAGGATTTTAGTAGATGTTTTGTAGATTTTTGTGATTATATAAGTTACATAAATTTTCCTGCATTGCTCACATATTAGGCGGTATTAGAAGTTACTAAAATGTTTTCTCATACATTTTTAAGTTCTCTCAAGGACATGCTGTTTTGAAGAAGCAACCTGCAAGATAATTTGAAGACAAAACACAAGAAGACCTAGAGTTCTGGAGCTTCTCCAAGGGGCATTTCTGAAGACCTCTATTAAAGTAAACAGAGTTCGCAGCAGATAAAGGACTTCACAACACAACTCTATGAGATTTAAAGTGAAGCCTTTTTATTAGACATAGCACACAGTTTATATAGGGTTAGGACTACAGCTTATTGGCTAAAAGAGTTAACACACCACCACGCTAGAAACTTCAATTGGTTAGAACCTATCTCTCACAAGTTCTATGTTTATATTATTTCATCCTGGCTATTTTCGTGCACCTGCAGAGAACTGTGTATTCCTACTATGTGAATTCTTGGGGAGTAACCTCCTCCCTATCAGCCAGCAGCGGCTGAGCTCCTTGCCGCTTCTGGCTGATAGCTGAGTCTCACAGGGCTTTCTATAGATCTGAATTGCTCACTTTTGATTTTACTGTAACAACACTCTATGGGTAGGGCACCAGGGGAAATGAGAATCATAGTTGGTCATAGATATCTCATATGTTAATTGCTGGAGAGGTTATAAAAGCCATAACATCCCTGGTCATGTGTGCACAGACCTCAGGTGTGCACCTTGAAAGCTTTCAATAAAGGTATACCATCTATCTTTCTCCATTAATATTGTTCATGAGTGTCTATTTTCACAGAAATTCAGGCAACAAGTGACAGGCCTCCAACTGGGTACTGTGCTGCTAATTATGACCCTCTGGGATCTTTCATTCAGCCAGTGCTTGATGCATCTCACTGTCCATTCATCCAGTCCATACTTCCCGAGTTTTTCCATGAGGACATTGTGAGAGACAGTGTAGAAAGTCTCACTGAAGGTGAAGCAGACAACATGCATTGCTCTTCCCTCAGCCATCCAGGTAATTGTTTCCTCACAGAAGGCAATCAGGTTGGTCAAGCATGATTTTTCTTTGGTGAATCCATGCTGACTACTGATCACTTTCTTGTCATCCATGTGGATAGAGATTGCATCCAGAATCTATCATGTTTCCAGGGACTGAGGTGAAACTGACTGTCCAGTAGCTCCCTGGGTCCTCCTTCTTGCCCTTGTTGAATGAGACATGACATTTGCTTTATACCACACCTCTCCTGACTTCCACAACCTTTCAAAGATGATCATGAGCATGGTCATCTGCCCACTCTCTCAGCACTCATGGATACATCCCATCAAGGCCTTGTGGATGTCAGTTCTGCCTGGCTGTTCTCTAACCCAATCCCTCCTTGACCAAAAGAAAGTCTTCTTGCAGCATTCCTTTACTCTGGTCTCGTGGGTGAGAGATTCCTGAGGGCTGTTCTTGTCAGTGAGGACTGATGCAAAGACAACTTTCCATAACTCTGTCTTCTCTGTGATCTTTGTAACCAGGGTCCCCCCTCCACTTAGTAATGGGACCACATTATCCTTTGTTTTCCTTTTGTTATTGATGTATTTGAAGAATACACAATGAAATGGGCTACTGGAGATCACTGCACAAAAAAGTAATTTAATTCTGCTTGCAAACTTCAATGTTGTAGTAGCAGTCTTTTTCCTCAGAAATGTTTCAGACCTTCTGCTGCCCACATTCTCTGCCCTCACCTGCCTTTTCAACCAATGGCATTTTTACAGCTGCCTTGTTCTGGAATTAAAAAAAAACAACCAACAAATATGAAAATAATAAATCTTACTTTCCTTTTATGACAATTATCTGCAATGTGCAGGTATCATTTTAATTTTAAAAACAAATGATCTCACATCTAATTAAGTTATGCCCTCAAACTTTGTTTGCTTTCAGGATCACTATTTATTTTATGTTTGAAACTGCTAGATAACTTCTATTTTTATTTAGGTGCTTTTTGCACAGCTGACTGCTTTGTATTCCTTCCAAAGAGATGATGGTCATCTCTTCATACCATAAAATTGTAATTCCCTTTTAAAACCAGTGAAATTAAAAAAAAAAAAGGTATGATATTTATTGCTATCACTCTATTTCTGAAAAAAATAATGTCTTGCTTTGAGGAATCTGTAGTTAAACATATTTATTTCTTCAGTCAGCATAGCAAAGGATTTAATTTGCAAAATTATATAGTCCATCAGCCCCAAAGGAAAGTTGAGTTAGGGGGTTAGGAAGAGTACAAGAACTGATAAAGATTTTCTCCATATTGGAGAGCACTGCACAGAAGCTAGGCACACATAACTGCTGTGACAGGCTGAGCACATCACTCATGTCAGAAACTTAAAATAAATTACTCAGTCTTCCTCACTGCACATCCTCATTTGCTAGGGATAGGAAGTGACTCCACAACTCTGATGTCTTTCCATAGCTTTTCATTCTCCTTTACTCTGCCCAAGTGGTATCCTACTCTCTTTTCCCTCACTACCCTTTCATTTTGTTGCTATGGGCTTTGTGCTTTTCCAAAACCCACCCCTTTCTAGTCACCTCCCACTCTTATTCTCTTCTTACTTCACATGATTACAGTTTTGTATGTGTTCCTTTCTGTCTTTCCTCATGATTATTTTTACCTTGATGAAACTGAGTTGAATATCTCTCTTGCTCCCATAATAAAAGTCCTTATGGATGAGGGAATGTGTGTTTCACTTTTCTTGATTTTTTTCCTGTGTTAAGTTTCACTCTAATGCACTATCTGTCTGCATTCTTTCCTCCTACATGCTTGGAGCTGGTGCATTCCTCTTTCCTTAAAATCACTGCCATGACACTTTCACTTAAATTCTTCATTCTTCCTTTCTGTAAGGGAAACAATTTCACCTGCGTGAATAATAGATGAGGGCAGTTTCATGATGCTGGGAGATGGTATCACATATCATAAATCAGCTCTTCTGTCTAAAGCCAATTACAGAGATGACTGAAATTACAGTCTGTTGAAGATATACCACAGGTTGTCCTCCAGTTTTTTACAAACTACTAGCATATAGCATTTCTCATGATACTTTGGAAGTGATTTAACATAGTAACAGGTAAATGATAATAAGTTTAAGGTATGGCCTCTCACTTTCAAATACTGAGAATTAATCTATTATATTTAATGCTGCAATCATATTTTGAATAAAACTTTATTAATTTTGCAATATTATCCTGGCAAATGAAAAGTTTCAACAGTTGCCAATCTAATTCTTTCAATGTGCAAAGTAATTATTATTGATTTCTTATTTGTAGAGCACTATCAGTATAGACCTAATTTCCTTTAGACTAGCGAATTGCTGCTAACAAACTTAAGAAGATAAAACCTTCAGGAAATGAGCTAGAAATTAATCTGTTCTGCATAAACCTACAGCATAGAACAGGGAGGTATTCTTGAAATTAAGTAGACCTCTAACTAGAAGAAGGAATCCATACCTGGTTGTGCTCCTTCTCCTGATCTGTTTTTTTCTCAGATTTCTAATCTCTGAGGTTCTTTACAGATATCTCTCTTTCACTAGTATCTTATATATGTACACTAAGCTTTGCAAATCTTTCCTTGGAAGTCAACCTTTGAGTTTGCCTCATTCTGCTGCTTTGTCTAAGATTTCCTCCCTATTATATACTTATTTGTAGAGCGCTGTAGTGGTTTTAGCTAGGCCTCAGATTAGCAGGCTCAGAGAATCTATGTGGATTGGTAGAGACAGCTATCACCTGACTGAGTAACCAAGGAAGTATTTCATACCAGATGACGCAAACTTAAGATATGAGGCAGCAGTGGGAGGTGTTAGTTCAGTTTCACCATGGCCGAGGTACAANCGACAAGCACTTAAGATTGTATGACATTAGTGACTTAATGAATAAGAATTTGAGCTGAGTATTGCTCTGAAGAATCAGACTGCTCTTTACATCACAACTGTAGTTCAGTTGCTCATTCTTTCTAAAATAAACATAAAATAGTTGATAAATAGTTGATAATTACTTCTCTTTTGACCATCACTGCTATTTGGTAGGAGAGTTTCTGTTATGCTTCAGCTGAAATACCTTTTTCTGTTTTTTTCAAAAAAAAAAAAGCTAAAATGTCAGATAAACAGAATATAAACTTGTAAGAAATCCCTTATTATAAAAGGCTGTTTAAAATTCCCATATTTTGTGTTAATATTTCCAATTTTTCAAAATTACTAGCAGGTTCTTAAGTCTCTCATATCCTCAAAAGCACAGGGTCCAGACATTCAAATACCTTGTAATCCTTTAAAATTCAATATGGAAATTCCAGTGGGATTTCGGAGCCTTAGAGAATCTGAGGTATAGTAAATAATGGCTGTCAAGATCTACTAAAATAAGTTTGCCTAAGCATATAGCTGATATTTTTGAACCTCTACCTCTACTCTTTGTGAATGTTTTAATGGCTTCTGTGAGAAAGACCAGGATACAATGCACATGTCTTCAAAATAACAGAAAAAACTTACTCAGCAAATTTATTTCTTTCTCTGAGTAAAGCAATAGTAATCCTCAAGTTTCCTAAAACAAATGATATTATATTTGCACATTTAAATACTCCAGCTAACTCATGGTACTTGTTTGTGGATATGACTCTCTGAATGTTACCAAATTGTCATTGCAGCCCTTTGTTTTGAGACATGTGCAAAGCACTTACCATTTGAACAGAAAAGTATTATACTAATAACACCCCAAAATATAGGCTCTCAAGCTGTGTTTACGTGCTCCAGCAATTAGCAGTGCAACAGCAGTAAACACAATACTTGTTTGATGAAACATCCACAAGAACATACTGCATTTAATTCTATTAACTTACATTGCAGCTTCACTCGTATGCTCCGTTAAGATAATTAATTTGAATAGTGGTGGTGAATGCCATTTACAACCAGACGTGATCTTAACAATAACAGTGAAAAATGATTTTGAGTGAGCTTATTGTCAAGAAGCTAATGTAATATTCTAAAACTGTTATCTACATTTTATTAGCCAAGGTAATCAGCTGGGTCACTATTAAATGTTAAGACCTTCTCATCTTTTTGCACTCAAAATGTGCTTTTCAGTTGGACCTGAGGATTAAGGACTACATCCCTGCTGCTTCAAGGAAATTAAAAATTCTTCTGTTATTGTTGTAACACAGGTGGACCTCTGTCATAAGGAATGACAGTAGAAAGAATAGTACAATCTGGATGTGGATATTCTTGCATGTATATATATTATCTTAATTACGACTGTGATAAAAGAATAGATACTGTTCACGCACAAGTTTTTCTGTATTTGTACTCACTATAATTTCGTTTGACACCTTATTTGTTTGCAATGCCTTTTTATTTCTTCAAATTATTGTAGTTCCCATGTCTTCTGGTTTAAATGCTATTGGTTTATCCCAATTTGCTCTGAAATAGAGTGGTGGTGATAATGAAATTTCCAACAACATCTGAGCAAAATACAAAATGCACTAACATGAAATACACTAATACAAACAAACACAAAATAAAAACATTAACATGAACTGCTAGTTAGCATTAAAGCACTATTAATCTCTTGTATCAAATAATTCCCTCCATACTAGATAGGACATTGAACTGGAACAAACGAATTATTGTTTAGGTCCTACTGCATAGATTTACCAAGAAAATAAGCAGCAAATTTTCCAAAAATGTAATTTAGAAGTTTTATGTTTCCAATGTAAACTGCTATGAATTCAATCTTGAGTTTCAGTTAATGAGCAACTACATTTACACAAATTTTGAAGATCCCCAGCAGCAGTTTCAAAGGAAATGAATAAGACACTTCATTGTTAGCCACTTTTTAAAATATGGGGTGTGATATGACTAGGAAGCAGTCTTCACATGTGAAGATGGGGTAGCCAGTTTTCACCCACAATAAACCAGTCTCATTTTTCACTGATAATGATCTATATTCATTTTTCAATTGTTCTCCTTTGCACACTACTTGACACGTGGCCTACCAAGATAAGTAATGACTGATATACTATAACACTATAACATAAGACCAAAACTAACCTGGAGTTATTGTAGTAGTATGCAAAATTGTAGTAGGATGCAAAATTAGATGTAACACTAGGCAACACAGTATTAAAACAAGCAAAAGGTCTATGGGCTTCTCTGTCAGAGAGCTATTCACTGTCTACATTTCAATGGTGAAAACAAATAAATATGGAATTATATTACTTCTACAGGGAATTAATACTGTCCTAAATTTTCAAAGTCCTATAGGCATTAGGACTCTCCTAGTCACTGAATTTTGCAGGAATTTGCAAACTCTTCTCATTTACATGGCTGCCTCCATTAGCATCTCCCAACAAACCTAGTGTGTATTTTCCATTTTGAGTGTTTTGTTGCTTTCTATTTACATACAGACTTTTATGATGTGGGAGATCATATTACAAAAGTAGAGTTACTCAGATATATGGAAAAAAATCACACGACTTTGGCACAATTTGAAGCAGACAGATAGGTCAAGCTGCCATGTCTGTCTCTCCCTAGTTTGTTTGCAGTCAGCATAAAGTATTGCTGACGTATTTTGTTGTAAAACACTGACATAAGTGATGTTTGAGATGCTTAGTGATAGCAGCGTTTTCTTTCACTTTTCTATGACCCCGGCACTGTAGATTCACTAACAACAATAACCTGTGTGATTACTGCAGTAGAATCAAACAGCTGAAGTACTTGAGGATCTCCTACAGATTCAGACGTGTAATTCAGTTACCATGACTCAGCAGAGTTTATATGTGAGCCCTGGGGGAAGGTAACCAGCTGCATGCCCTCCATTCAGCCACGTAGATGCAGGTTTAGCATTTTCCTTTAAACTTCTTTAACTAATGTTTATGTCTGCATGTCTGCTGCAGACTGACCTATACCACTAAGCCAGCACAGCTCAACTGAACACAATAGCATATCTGAGACCTAACTCTGCTCAACTCAGCAGGGTTACAACCCTTTATGGTGCACAGCTTCTAAATGGTAAATTCACCAAGATTAAGGAAAACAAACAGAAAAAAGAATAACGTCAAAGCTCAAGTCCGTTGTGTATTACATGCAGCACAGAAAATATTTATACTTTAATTAAATCCAACTAAAAATGCATAGTATATTTAAAAGATAAATCACTTGGTTTACAATCATTCATTCCTGCATTAAAATATCACCAGAAAATACAAAGAAAGAAGATTCTTTTATAATTAACTGGACAGATAATGGAGTCCTTTTCTCAAATAGTGAATTTCATCAGTCCCACAAGTGATATAATCATCAGGTTCTTTCAGATACTGTGGTTTGTTCATATACACAAATGAAAAGCATATTCCTCATTTGGATGGTTTGTGTCTCTTCAGATAATGACAGCATCGTGGAACCAATTCACTCTGTGAGATGGATAAAAAATGTAGTTCTATTACATTTGTCACCCAGGCTTGTTGTCTTCAAAATAGTCCTGATTAATTTAGAACAAAGCTGAAAAATTGCAATTCAAATACTTTTTTTGGAAGTTTATGCAAAATAAATTAGTATCATAATCAGTACTAAACCCAAGGTTTTGATCTTTCAGGCATCTTCCAGGTATCTTAAGTTTTATATGTCCACAGAACAAAGTTTTACAGAATTTTTCTTTCACATTTTCTATTACATTTAGTGTAAAAGAACTATGGCATTCTAATCTTCACAACTCTATTACCAATTCATCTGTTATATAAGGGCTGGGACTAAAACAAGCTGATTTTCCCTTCATGCCACAGGTTAAAGTGGAGGAATGTGTGCCAACTGGGCTTGAATCAGGGGTATTGCAAAAAGTTCTACTTTTTGACCTTTTACTCCAAAAAATCCTAGAACAGTCTCTGGCCTTTAAATATCTAAAAGCAAAGTCCCTGCTGATTACAGAAGGACTGGTACATTTCATATCCAGTACTTTCCTGAAGGGTCTTTTTTCTATGAATGTCTGGTTTTCAGTGAAACAGGATGGCTTTCATCTGTGTTTTCTCTTGGTTTTCTGATAATGAACTCCAGATGATTTTAATGCTCATTAGTGCTATATGGTGATTCACAATTTTAATATTTAGAAACCTAAAAATGACCACAGATGTCATCTACTTTATCCCTGTTTCACTATAGGATTGTATCCTATTTGCATATTTGACAAATGCTGAGTGGTGAAGGTTATCAGGCAAAACTAATGATGCATATGAATCCGTTGTTATCATGAAATAACACTAGATTCTTCCAAAGAGGTCATTCCCACTTATGGATATAAACACTCAGCATACAATAGCTAGGATGTGAGATCATCAATTGATAGGTGATTTCTTTCAAACTGCCATCATCATATCACTGACTTTCACATATTTAACTGTCAGCCTTTGGGTTCTTGGAGACTTAAGAACCTCCCACATATACATATGACCTGTGAGAGTCCTTAGAGAATGGTATCTTGGAGCTAGCAAAACTTGCTGAGATGCTTCATGTAAGCCAAGCAGTTTTGGTGGACATTCCTCACACATCAAAATTTCTATTACAAGTAATTTTTATTTATGTTCCAGCACCTGATAGCTTTTTGTGCCCCAAATAGGAATTTTGGGATCAGTACCTATCATGGAGCCTAGAAGTTTTTGAGCATGTACTAGGGGAAAGCTTTGAAACAGAGAGTTAGAGAAATATTGATAACTCAAGCTCCAGTTCCAGTTTTTACAGTTTCCTCAGTGTTGAATTGGGACCTATAGCTTTAACTGGAGTTGTCTCCAGTCTTGGGAAGCACAAAACCTCTCTCTGAAAGTTTTGAATTCCCCCAGCTTCTGCACTCCTGAATTGACTAAAAAAGAAACATACAGAACTAAGCAAAAAGTTTGGAAGTTGGAATGCAAACCAGAGTATTACAGAGCTATTTCTATTCATTAAAAAGATTCACACACACACACCACCATGCCCCTCCAAGTCTTTTTTTCTCAATTTTTCCAGATTGACTTCCTACTCCTCCTATCTCAGCTATGTGTGTGAATGTTTTGCAGAATTTTGGAATTTCTTGCAGAGGAAAATGAATTTTAATACCTTTCAGTTTGAGAATTATCTAGGATATAAAAAATAAAAATGCCTTTCTGTGACCAATCACTATTCTGATTGTTTAATCCTGACTACGACCCAGTAACAACTGACACTTTTAAAAAGACAGACGAATATGAGTCAGGTTTTTTCTGAGCTTAGAAGAGATTTTCCCAGATAGCTCTTGAAAATAATAATAGATGGAGAGTTTTGTGTGTTCATGTTGTGCTGCTGATATTCCCATAGTATCAGTGAATTCTTCTGTATCTAATGCCCACACTTTTGCTGTAGGTTTGAACCATTACATCTGTTTAGCTAAACAGTGATGATAGATGAAAGATTTCATGGAGATGTTTCTATATCATCAAGGATAATCAATACAAGTACAGATCAAAGTACGATTGTAGCCTTCAGCTCTTTAGCTCATTAATTTCTCCCCTTAAAAATACTTGTGGCTAAACAGAGAAATACAACACAAACCTGATGATAAAAGGAAATATACTGTGTATTCAGGAAGCTTACACACTAATAACCTTGGCTTTGTTAAGCTAGCACTACAGACCAAAAAAGAAAGCTAATAAATCTGAAACAGCAGGTGTCCAAGCAATTATGAGTAAAGAAGGGTAAAGGTTCACAGATGTTCAAGATACACCTGTGCTTGTAACTGTTTACGATTCCTTCAATTACATGCCTCTTCTTAAGGTTTTTAAAAACACAGAAACAGAAAACGTTCTTTATAGACTGGGTAGAGTAATGGATAGATTTGATTTGGTGTTTAGTTTATACAGTCAAGTGTGCAAGAAATTATCCTCAGAAACAGATTACATTGTCATTGGATGTGAAGATATTAAAATGAAAATGTGAAGATAAGTCAAATACAGCAGAAATCTAACCATTACATGTAGCTGAAGAGAATGGCACACTTTGTCATCGTAAGTTAGCACCAAGATTCAAAAACAGTGCACTGAGGTCAATAATCTTTCACCTTTTTCTGAAAAATATATGCACAAATATTCCCGTATGCATTTATCTGAATTGATGAATTGGTATGATATTGAACAAAGTGGTAGAGACAGGGAAGTGGAGAATTAATACTGCCTCATGAAAATTAAATTGAGTTAGTCCATTCATCACAGCAAAGTCCAAAACAATTTAAGAGAATGTGAGAACTGAGCAAGAAGCAGCCTGCATCACACAGGCCAGCACGTACTACTGGAACTCCTGTACTGATATTACAGGCAGTAAGTTCCAAAACTACAGTATAGATTAATAAAAATGGGGAAAATGGCTTATGAAATGCAGTTATGTCTCTTCCTTTTCACTTTCTGATAGTATAGGTATTAATGGCCAATCTTCGCGAACGAAGATTTGGGAAGGGCTCACCCCACGTGTGCCCTCCAAGCCTGCGCAGTGGGTGTTTTAGGTGAAGCTCAGCATGCACAGAACTGGCCCCACCGTTTAAGTCCTAAGGTTCATTTGCCACGGCCGAGCAAGCTTGGACAGTGACAGTGAAGTCTCCTTAGGACTATCTACAGCACCCGGTACTAACCGGGGCTGTCCCTGCTTGGCATCCGAGATCTGGTGGGATCGGATGGCAGGGAGGCATTGAACTGCCAGGGGCGGTCCGTACTGAGACTCGAACTCGCGACCTTGGGAGTCGGAGACCGGAGTGCTCTCCACTATGCCACGGGACCGCCCGTATAGGTATTAGCAAAGGTTTAAAAAGCAGAGAGTTGTGTAAGCAAAATTTCTATGCAAACCATAGTGTTTCAATTATTGAGATTTCAAGAAAGGCAGAAGAGAATCATTTGTTTTTAAAGGCACATTTAGGGTGAAGTTCATTTACTCTAAGTTGAAGTAACTAAACTTTGGTCCTGTCTAGTCCTACAGAAGTAGCAGGTTGATATAAGTCACCTGCTGGCAGATAGCTTTGCTATGAACTCCAGAGTGATTGTCTTAAAATTTTATATTGTTCCTCAATTAATTCCTTTAATACATTGAAAGCTTTCTGGCTTGATCAACCAATTTTTTAAAACTGATTTTATGCAAAAAAAAAAAGTAAGAACAACACAGAATAGAAAAAGCACAGTCAGTTGGAGACAGCTCACTCAAAGTAGAAATGTCTATATTTCCCAAAACAAATATTCATGACCACTCTGCTCCATTTTACAGTGAGTAGAAGTCCTCCATCCTCAGAAATTTCTTGCAAAATGGAAGCCTTGATTGATTTCCTAAAACCTCAGAAACAAGCATTTTTTTATTTAAATAAAAATAATGAGAAACAATACATGAAGTAGGTCTACCTGAAGGGTCATCCTTACATCCTCTGTTTTCCAGATGTTGTGAATGTAATATAGAAAACTTTATTTTCTATTCCATTCATCCAGTACAGATTTATGTTTCTGGCAGTTGCTAAACAACTACTAAATAACTGCTAATAGTTATTAAACTGTTAAACAACAACTGCTAAACTGTGTGCAATTTTTAAAGTACCTTCTTATAGGGTTAAAATTACACCATTCTAATTTTTTGTATAATGAAGACATCTTCATTAGTAAGGCTTATTTAGTTACTTATTGGTCTTCAGACAGTTGTGCCAGAAATAGATACACAATTTCACTGCTGGGATTCATGAGCTTATGAAGAATGCTATTTCGTCCGAACTGCATGTAAATTGGACCAATAATATAAGGGACCTCTGAGATGATCTCTGGCTATAACCATGTTCGGATTTAACTTAGCATGCCTTATTACTGTTGCATGAAGTTATGTTATTAAATGAAAGAATTTCTAATAAAATGTATTTCTTGTCTCACAGTTTGAGGGGTTTTTAATAAATAAGAAGTACCACTTTTTATTTTTCTTTTCAGGGAGATGCTCACTTATTTTTCTTTCTAGCACCACTGTATTTTCATCATCTCTTATCTTTTGGCTATTACAGATGTGTCACTCTCTGCTTAAAGCTACTGATTTGTATTTTTTCCCCTCTAAAAACATAGTTCTCATTCTTGTTTTTGCAGTGACTGTGCACCATATTTCCAGTTCAGACATGCCTCATGTGCTCCAGATTTTACCTTTTTGGCTATTGGTGCCACAGTAGCCACATTCATGTTCCCCTCCTCTTAACCAGATACAGTGAAGAAAAAAAAATAATCCATTCTTATCATGCAATTCAGAGAAGTAACATAAATTTTTATAGGATAAAGTATTTTTTTTCTCTGTTGAGGCAGTAATTCTTTCATATAAAGAATTTGAACCTAGAAAGTATTTAGGCTGTTTTTCTGAGGTTGTTTGATGTTCTTACCCAGTGGCTATCTGTAACATCTGACTCCAAAGATATGAAAAGGGGTAGAATTGCCTTCTTATGTCAGTGTTTCTGCTACTGAAACCCATAACCAAGCTGCCGGACTCATTTGTCTAAATTTCCCAGATAGACTAATGAGGTTGTCTTCTGTCATTTGAAAGGTTTTATACATGATACATTCACTCACCCTGAGGATAGGTAAAAGGTCATCAAAGGTTACAACAGAAAAGCATCTTACATTCTTCTGTCATGCTAGAAAACATTTCATGGATTTCATGACTGTGAAAAAATTTCACTGGACATCATGAGGCTTACATGAACTGCATCTGCCAGAGCTTCAGCATGATGTGATCCAAGGTCTAGCTTTGACACAGCACAGGTGCATAAACCTGTCTTCAATTTCTGTGAATACTCCTGAGTTGAGAAAAAGTTGGGAAAGTATGTAGACAAGAGCCGTGCATGGTAAGAAGGGCAGAGGTGAGATAGTTTAATGTAGTGAGAATTAGCAATGAATAGACTCAGGGGGGAAAACATGGATTCACACAGTAGCTTGTCAGCAGTGAGGATTACTCTTTCAAAGAGCACAGGATGGTGGTCCTGGTCCACCTGGTAGTGATTGCATGGCAGACAAAACATCAGTTTATCACATTGGTGGCATATAAATAATTGCTTTGTACACTAAAACTCTGTATATCCAGCTTACAAAATCTCTTTGCAAATATTAAAAAGTGCCTCAACATGGTAACCCAGAGAGGAAGGGTTACATATCCACTTGTATCTGTAAGAATGTGGTTCAGGATCACAGAAGATACAGTTCTGTCACAGACAATGTGTCTGACTTCCTTGTGTAGCATGTAAAAAATGGTTGAACTACCTATATAAATCAAATAGACTTACCAAGGATGGAAGACTATAGAATGACCTATTAATAAATTAGTAGAAGAATCTTTTCTAGGTGTAAAAAAAAAGTCTGGTTTTCTACCTATCACTGCTTTGATTTCAAATGTTTTCTGGCTTACATAGCAAGTGTTGGTAGATCCCCTCTGCCATGAGAATTAATGCATTTTGTCTACCCTTGTTCATATGGAAAGCCCACGGATTCAGAAGGAATCACAAAAAATTAGTAATGATGAAACTAACTCCATACTCATCATGACTATTCTGACCAATTTCTCTAGCTTTGTCAAAGTTACTTGTCTTTCCTCAGGAAAATAAAGGTCAGATCCAACATAACTTCCCTTTGACTATTAGTTGGCTGTTTTCATTAAGAAGGCTGCTTCACTCAAGCTAAAAGCAAAACACTAATAAAACTGTACTGAACCGGAAAAGAGTTTTTTCCTTTAGAAACTTAAGTGCACAGTGTTCTGGGTGATGTGATTTATAAATGAATTGGAATTTCCTGTTAAGGCACATTCTGAAACAAAGTGAAGGAAAACCTGTGCCTCCCATTGACAATATAATATATGGAGAGAAAGAATACTTTGGGTGATACTGAGGGGAGAGGGAGAGGTGTTTGGTTTTTGTTTGTTGGTTTGGTTGTTTTTTATTTTTTTTGTAAGTTAACTCATTTTTAAAACTTAGACTGAAAATTGTAATGATTTTGCTCAGGAATCAGAGACATAAAAGAATTAGACATCTGCAAAACTGTGGGCTGTAGTTGCTGGAGCTTGGATTCCCTAGTAAAAGAACAACATTGAAATATTGGATTATTATTGGAGATAGAGATACCACTTCATTATGCTAATATTAATTTTGCATTTGCTGTTTACAAATATCTTAACATGTCTTACTTGCATCTTACTACTTCAAATTTATTCTTAGGAAATGGAAACAAAATAAAAAATTGTGCTTGTAAATAGCAAAATCACCAACATATTCAATATTCCCCATTTGCAGCACCTTCAAGAAGCAGTCAGCAACCCCAAAGGCATGATAGCCTGCTTTATTGTGAGGGATACTGTAAAATCCTGTGTTTATTCAACTAACAAACATTTTCTTAATGCTTTGTAATTTCTCACATTGCTATAAGAAATGAACCAACAAGGAATTTTACTAAGCATTTTTGATAACTGCCTCATATCAGCCAACTACTCAGAGGTAATATTTTATAATAACATACAAGAGATTTGGATTTACTTTCCTCATGTGGGCTCATTTTATGGGAACAGATAGTGACAGGGGAAGCTGTAGAAGAAAACCTTTGAGTGGATTGCCTAGGATCTACCATCTCCCTGACAGAATGTGGCCTCATTAAGGTTTCTCGGAAGCTGAGACAGAAGCACTGAATACCCTACTGTAACAAAAAACTCATAATAATTTTTCTGGGCCTCTTTAGAGATTTCTTCTTTCAAAGTTATGTATTTTGTACATTTTTAATGCTGTTGTCTATGTCATACCTTGATACATCCTTTCTACCATAGGGCAGCACACATCTGCTGATTCCACATGAGAAAATGCGTGGTCATTCCTCATATCGCATCTATTTTCATTTGGAGACATGACATCCATCAGATGTATTTGCAGGTATTTTTGGAGATAAATGATGGATTATCTATATACTTAACATATAATATCATATGAAGAATATCTTACCAACATAACATGCTATCATTATTAAACTCTGTTTAGCACTGTACCTCTCTTTTAATAACTCTATTTGCTTTTGCATTTGGGCTGTATTGGTACTGAAGGCCAGTTAATTCAAAATTACTTTTTTCTCATAATTCTCCACAAGAGCCCAAATTCTGACTCCCTTCTCCAAAAGCTCTTCAAAGCAGCTATCATCCACTTGTACAATTTCCACAGGCCCTTACCACTAAGGGTTTTTCAAACAATAACTGGTTGCTGCAGGACTGAAGGGGCCAATTTTTATTTGTCTCCTTGTAGATTCCATAACACAAGTTGGAATTTAAGCTTTACTGCAGCTGTGCAAAGATACACATTCCAGGTCAATGAATTATTTAAAGGATAACTGGACTCTCTTAGTGGCAACAAGAAGGCAAATAAACTGGCCACCTAGAAGGCAAGCCAGGCTACAGAAACCAACCAGCTTTGCATGTTACTCCACAAGGCCAACTGATATCTGTTCTGGTTGCCATGGAAGTTTGGAAAGTCTGAAATGTTGGAACTAGGTTATTTTGAAGTATATGCCTGTTACATTATCAGGCTTGATAGAGATGTAACAGAAATTATCATTGAAATACACCATTTATGTGAAATAACTGTCCAACTTCACAATAATGACTAAAAATGCCTATACATATTTTGCCAAATTACCTATATAAACTCTAACTTGTATTTTAGATTCTGAGTTTAAGATTATTTTTTAGGAGTCTATTAAAAATTAAGGGAAAAAAGCAGCTAAAGCTAAGAGATAACCTGTTTTATTGGGGAAACCTTATCTTCAGTTTTCTTAATGTGACAAAAGAAAAAAAACATAACATTTTTTCACAGATGGTTCATAATAATTCCTTTTGAATCTGTCTTGGACTACAGTTCTATTCTCCAAAATCAGTGGGATATTTCTTCATAATCTTAACCTCCCACTGCTTAGCTATTTAGAAATAAAGCTTTCTGAAAAAGAAACGTGAATGAGCATCTGTTCCACAAGAATGTTTAGCACAGCAACAGGAAAAAATACATTGACAGTAGCCACTCAGCAACTCAAAAATATCTGTGATGTGGAGGTATTACTCCAAAAATCATTGTACTAGTTTAATTACAATGTCTGAACTTTCTGGACAAGAAGACATTTGTACAGAAATCCAGTGAGTTCTGTTAGAAAAGTTCTTATTTGTTTGATTTTGTTAGTCCAGTCTAAAATGTTTTCCAGATGTTCTCCAGAGAAAAAGTTTATTTCCAATGTACAGAATGCAGTTTCTAAAGTGTTTTTACCATCCCCTAGATTCTTTTCAAAATCTAATGATATTGCCTAACATAATGTTTGTCATATTTTCTTGAAGTTTTACACTTACCAGTTTGAGAGAAGCCAACAACACAGAGCAAAAGACCCAAAATTTTCTTGTTTTATGTATATATGTTGGCAGAATTGTTGATATTGAAAGGGACCTTCAAAGGTCATCTAGTCCAACCACCATGCTCAAGCAAAGCCACCTAAAACTAGTCCCTCAGGATGATATTCAGATGGCTTCTGAAACTCTCCAAGGATGGAGAGGCCACAATCTCTCTGGGCAACCTGTGACAGTGCTATGTCACCCTTTCAGTGAAAAAATGTTTTCTGGTGTTCAGAGGGAGCTTCCTTTGTCTCTTGTTCCCATTGCCTCTTGTCCTGTCAATGGGCACCACTGAAAGGAATCTGATTCCCTCTTCTTACCCCTTTTTTCAGGTATTTTTACGTATATATATATTTATATATTTATATATGTTCAAACAGGCTCCAACGTCCACAAAAATCAAAACTCTATTGTCAATACTTGATCCACAACCAATCACTGATCTTCAGTATGACTTCCCTTTTTCTTATGCCCTTTTCCCTCACCAAAGGGACTGTGAACAAACACCACCTGGGCCTCAGGGCCTATGATTATCACTCTCTAGCACCAACTGAACAGATGAGCGATCCTCCCTGATCAGGTGGATGCTGCAGCGAAGACCTCAGGCACTGTGGGTCAAGGGTACCTGACGTCCTTGTTAGAAGCTGCCAGCGCTTTCTGACATCCACACCTTCTGAGATACCACATAGGGCAGACAAAGTCACAAGCAGAAAAGGTAAGGGAAAAAGTGTTCTGAACTCTCTAAACAAAAGCCTAAATTTGAGTTAGTTCTAGATATATCTTTATTAGTGCATGTAAGGGACAAAAATTAGCTCTTTCATATGAACAGAATTCTTAAGCCACAAAAAAAAACCCTGTTTCTTTGGGGAAATAGTTTACAGCATCTTCAAGGAAAAGATTTTGTTTTGCTCAAAATTTATTTTAAATTATTTAGAAATCTCTTTGTCCTTATGTACTACTCAGATAATCATCCCAAGCTCTTACACTGTGGTGTATTTTGGATCCACTGAAATGCCTTTGTATCTGTGTGAATATAATGGAAGCAGACTGGGACATGCTTTCAATGCCAGTCTCCTGCAGCCATACTCTGAGCAGAATTTCACATTTGCTCTGTTGTACAACATAGATAAAAAAACTCTGTGTCTGATTGCACTGAGTAGTGTTAGGTTGCATTTGGACAAAATGCAGTAAAATCATGTTATTTTAGCATCCGTGACAATTTTGAAGGGCCTGTTTCTACACTGCTGACAAAATAGTTGCATAGTTTGGTGTATTAGGGTGGGTTACTCGCGTAAAGTTGTCTTACCAGCTCCAGACACTCCCCTGAGCGCAGGGCCTACATCTTCTAAGCACTGGCAGACAGCAGGCATTCCTGCTGTCTTTGGGGGGAAAGAACTACCAACACAAAGAACACGAGCTCTCTCACCTTTCTTTATTGAGCCCCCCGGAGACGTCTGCGGGGGAGGGAGCAAGGGGGGAAATGAGGCTTCCCCCCCCNCCCCCCCCCCCTCCCCGCGGAGAAGTGGCAGAGTCCTCTGCTGCTCCTTCTCTCTCCCTCTTTCTCTTCTCTCTTCCCCCTTGCTTCTCCTCCCCCAACAGCTCTCTTCCCAACCAATAGGAGAGACTCAAGTAACTGTAGTTTATGCAAAGCCTCTCTTCAAGGATGAAATTTTCACTTTATCAGCTTTTGTTCCCTAGAACTTGGCAGGAAAAGGATAAATCTTTTCACAGGTGGCAATGGCAAAAACACAGACCAAAATGTCAACAGTTTTTAATTCCTGATACATTTGGTATAAAGGAGTATGATTTAAAGTGATCTTTAACATTTTAGATGATGCCTGGTGCAGTTCAGTCTTCGTTTATGTCCCAGTTGCAGAATTCAAGTTAGTCATTGTTCAACAGCCACAACAGTATTACTGCAGCTAAAGAGATAGTAAAGGTAGAGAAATTTCTTGTGCCTTTAGGTAAGATCCAGAAAAGGCTAAGAGCCAGAGTGCTAGAGCGTGTGAGCTGCCAGAAGAGAAACAACAGCACTGGCAAGAGCTCCCAGGGTTCTGATTCGTTCCTTCAGTTTGGCAGCAGTTTTCCAAGCAGCATTTTAATTTAACTTCTCCAGGTGAAGTTTGGCTCAGAGAAGATGAAAGGCACTTGCTGAGGCTTCACAAGAAACCATTCTTTTTTCATTCTTTCCTCTCTGTACCAGCTGAAAGATGGTAGTTTTTCTCTCCACAACAAACAATGAATAGAAGTGCTTTCTATGCTGTGCTGACTGCCTTTCAAACACAGAGAAAACAGAGCAGCTGATGCAGAGATACCACATTATGTACTTCCATCCTGCATTCCATAGCAATCAAAATAGAAGAAAAGCATCTACAAGTAATGCTTTCTTTTGAAGCTAGTTAAAGGAAAAACATATGTGATACATAATTACAACAATTAAGAAAATGTACATTTTGATACAAACTGGGAGCTGCAGAATAGTCAGAGATTCCTTGCCAATTTATTCAGTCAGGTTCAGACACCTAAATCAAAAAAAAGAACTTACAGCATTATTTTAGAAGGTGTGATATAAACAAGACAAAAAGACTGAATTAGTGTGCCAGTGTCCGTGTTGACAATGTTTATCTGGCATATATCTCACAGGAAAAGAGATTTCCAAAAATTAAAACAAACTCTGTTGTTGAGCCCTCATTACTTCACAGCTTAAGGAGGAGCCATAGCCTCATCAAAGCACCATATTTAATAAAATGAAGCCTTACTGGTGTAAAAAAATGTATCTTCTAGAACTAGTCACTAAAGAAAGTAGCAAATAGAGAATCTGAAGAAAATTCCAGGCCAAATTATTTACAGTAGTTAACACAAAGGGTTTTTAAGTGATGTTATCAAAGTTTTCTTGGAAGAGCAGTAGAAGAGAACTCTGCGTAAGAGTCATCTGCAATCAATAGCTTTTCATAATGACACTGAATAGCCTTTCAAGGGTAAAAGCTGGGCTTAGATTTGAAATGTATAAACAAAATCCAATAAGGCTAGAGTTGAGTGAAAAATTACTTGAGAAGTAATTTAAATTGCAAAGATATTCCTAATACATATAGGGATAAACCCAAGAATTTATTAAGATTTTTATTTTTTTCTTTTTTTAAAGAGCAACAAAGGAAGGAAAATGAAAGAAAGGTAGGAAAGCAGACAGGAAGGAAAGGAAGGAAAGGAAGGAAAGGAAGGGAGGAAGGAAGGGAGGGAGGGAGGAAGAGAGGGAGGGAGGAAGGGAAGGGAAGGGAAGGGAAGGGAAGGGAAGGGAAGGGAAGGGAAGGGAAGGGAAGAAAACTGTAAATAGAAGATTATAGACTAAAAGTAAGCGTTGTCTAACTTCAGAAAAAGTCACTAACTGGTATGACAGCCCCAGTCTACTCTGAGATAGCTCTGTCATGTGCTATTCAAGTGCTTCACACTAGTTCTAGCTTGTGAGAGATAATATGAGGGGTTTAGTTATGATTTACTTGCAATTTCAGATATTCTATTCACATGTTCTAAAAATATTTGTAATTACTAATTACTATTTGATGTGCATATTGTAGTGATATACATTACAAAACATTGCTTTGAACTTACAAGAAATACCATTAAGTGGTAGAGGGGGAGAAAACAAAAATAATCTGCTGATAGAAAATATGTATTTGTCATAAATAAAGTTAATTATCTTCATTTTTGCTTCTTGCACAGATTTGCCAGTCAGACTGTAAACCAATCACACTAGGACCATGTACTTATTACTTTATAATTACCTCTATAGAATCATTAGGTGTTATAAAGAAGAGTCACAGGAAAAAAAAGAAAGAGGTGAATCAAATAAAAGGAAGCATTTCAATTTAGACCAGAAATGTTCATTCCTTTCCTATTTTTGTTCTGTGTAATATTTCAATTATTGAAAAGAAGACAGCTAGCATTTACCTCAATCTTTCATGTGAAATGAGACAGAAAATAAAATATTGCCTTTTCTACATCTTATGTGTAGAAGTTCAGCCTCATGCTCATATAATTGCTTCCCAACTCTTGGCTCATTTAGCAGCTGAAAATCTGAAAAATTACATTATAAAACAGAACCTGGTGCTTTTCTGCAAAGAGAAAACCATAAGTCTTTTCATACAGATGAGGTGTAAGAGAAAGTGCCTGTAAGCCTCTGTACCCGTGTAGCCGTAAAGAACTATGTAGCTTATTAATGACAGTATCGTTTACCAGTGTAGCCTAAACTATGTCGTTTACCATTCCCTGTTAAGGGTCTCAGCAGGCAGGAATTTTAACAAGGTAGAAGGTTTCTCTATCTGTGAAACAGGACTAATAAAAAGGACATGAAGTGAGCAAACTAGTCAAATCTGGTTGTAGGCTTTGGCACTGTTCCATAACATACGACAATGTGCCAAAAGCAAGGGGTCAATAAAAGGACAAGCTGAGGAACACGACAGAGACAACCACCAGGGGTCCTTCATGACCACCAACGGGACCTCCAATTTCAATTTGAGAGGCTGGCTGAGTGTGGAACAGTGGGTGGAATGGTTTTGGAAGTAGGTGGGACAAGAGATGATGCAATGCCTGAATTGGTAATTAGGTAACTGAATAAAGCTATGGAACCTTTGTGATTCAATATGCACAATTTGGAATACATTTCCTGTGCATCCAGCACACTGTCATAAAGAACACTTGCTTTCTAATACTCAAAAAGAGTATTAGAGAGTTCTTTTATTGGCTTTTCTGGCATCACCTGCTACATACACACACATTTTGTGTTCACATGGCAGAGCTAAAAGAGGTAGGGCCAGGGATAATTAGAGGTTCTTTTCTGTAGCTGTTCAAGGCAAAGTAAATGCTTCCAGCCCTTCTCACTAAACTTTATCATGCTCTTAACATCATGGACAGATACAGAAACTGGTCAGATATCAACATGAGGACTGTCTGATGGTTCAGGTTGGTTTGAATATTCTCTGTCTGTTTCAGTCAGCTCTGTTGTGAATGGGGAAATTGTTCATTACAGTTCTCATTACCTTAATAAAAAAAAATTTGTAAGTTATAAGATGATTCTTTACTGCATAGCATCTTCTCGTAGTGCAGGACAATGCCGCTGTTCCACGTAGATGTTGCAAGCTGAAAATGTATTATCCAAGTACAAAGCTTTTGGAACAACAACAAAAAAAAACAATTAAAAGAACCACAACAAAAACCCCTTTGTAAAATACAGTGATAGTCAATTAAATAAACTCATAGTGCTTATGGAAACCTTTGTATATTTCTGTAGCATTTTCTCACCATGATAGGTGCCAGCACACAATGCAGTTTTGCATTATTTCTCCACAAATACCATTCCATTCCAGGATAATGATATTAAAATCACTGATGTCTGCTACTATTCTGAACACAATTTTAATTTGTCTATTTTTATGACTATTGTTTTTCAGAAAAAAAAAATTGCTTTTCATTTATTTTTTCCACAATAAATCTCTTTTGTTTAGAGGAGGTGTAGATGTTGGAGAGTTATCTTCTGTCCAATAGACCTGAGTAGCAAGGTAAAGAACTTACAGGAAGCAGGTCCTCCAGGGAAACATACTTCCACACATTCTCCTTTCAGAGCTGTAATTGCCATTACTCTGGTTTTGCCAAGCAGAATGAAAAATGCTGACCAAAAAATATATTACAACATCCAGAAGATGACATGGGGTTTTGCAGCTTTTGTCAAAAAAGAAAAAAAAACAGAATAATTCCACCGCCTCACAGTCAGGAATGAGATCTGGGTTTATTTTTGTATTTCTTGTTGTCTTTGACTTGAAACTCAGTCATCCTAACTGGAACTTGTACTTCGCATGCTCCTCATGAGGCTTCATTGCTGGATTCAATAAATCAGAACTGTCACAAAGCAGTTTTAGCATTACCACCCTACACAACTGCATTTGCAGTATTTTATCACAGCTGGCAGTCAATCAATGGTTCTTATCAGACATTTTGGTCATTACATTGAATGATTAAAGTGAAAGAATATATTTATTAATCCATTTGTATACTCAAGCTTCTTTACTCTGGGGTATTGAATCAAATTAATGTGGATATAAAACAGATGTCTTTTGCATGAAATAATCTGTGTGACAAGCCAACTCATCTATAGGATTGCAGTACTGATTACTCCCTTTCATTCTCACATACTCCTTAGTGTAATTTCTGAGCTGAACTCCCAGCTGGAAAAATAATATTGACTTATACAGTTTTGATTCAGGATTCTAACCGCAGTCTGTTGGCTACAGAATTTACATGAAGAAGCCTGTAAGGACTTGTGTTTAAGACATAGTTACAGAGCTTGAAGATCATGAAGAAAGAGATCCCAACATTAAAAACAAAAAACAAACAAACAAACAAAACACCAAAAGAACCCCACACCTTAAGACTTTCTTATGATCAAATCACTGCACAACCAAACAAATCTACCATTCTGCCCAAGGAGCAAGATTAACCAAGGAGCAAGATTAACCAAGTACACAGTTACTGAGAAGTACTTCTTCCTAAAGATCCTCAATGCAAGAGATGCTAGCCTCCTCATAGGAACTGTAGTTGTCCTTCAGTCCCTAGCATCAGATAATTATTTCTACACCTCAGATGAACTTCCTTTCCTTTGATATGATCTAGATACTTTAGAAAACTAAGCACTAACTCTTCATGCCCCTAAATACTGTTATCAGACCATCCTTATTTAATTTCCTCTTTTTTCTATTTAAGTATCAGTTGGCTCATTCTTACTCAATGGGTCATTTCAATGCCATATGCCAAGATCCAATAGCTAATAAAAAGTTTTAAAGTGACAATCACTTTGAAAATCATCTGAACTTCTATGTTGTCAGAAAAAATCAAGGCTTCCAAAAATCTCTTTGTGTATGTATAATAATCCTATGTAGTTACTGTCCTAGTTCAGCAAGCCAGGACCAGTTTATCACTGTGTGGGTGTGACCAAAGCTGTGTATTCTAAAACCCTCTATGTCATTTCTCATGAACTGGTTGGTAACAATGGACCATTTGCAGCAGCTGCCCAGGGCACACCCAACCCCTCAGGATGTAAGCTGGGTGTTAAAGAAGCCTGTGAGATAAGAGCTGTGATAACTCCCCTCTCGGGAGTCGTTAGCACCTTCACACCCAGCCTGAGGGGGCATGTCTGCTAATGGGCCATCAACGATTCCAAAACTACCCCATGACTCACAGAGTGAGATCACCCATTGCGGATCTCCCTGCCCTGGGGGAGGTACTGGGCAGTCCCACCTGAACCAGAGGGTATATAATCTTGGGGTTTGGGGACTACTGGGACCATGCATCAGATCCAGAAGAGGACCAGAATCTCGATAGGACTGGGAACACCACTCTCAACCAGACTTCAACCATCATCTGCACCAAAAGGTTTTTCTTTTCCTTCTTGTTTTTTACTTTGGACTCAGAGGAAACCACGTGGGGCTCAGCACAGAGGCTAATGAACACCATTGTGTTTGTGCCCTGGAGGGCTGGGTTATACTTCTGGGTTTTGTTGGTTAAAACGAATTTCTCTTTGTATCATTGCATTTATTGAAATAATTTTTATTAAATTGTAACTCTGACTTATAATCTCTTTTGTGTTGGGTTCATTTCTCCTGCTGGTTTACCTTTAAACGAGCACAGTTACCTTGAAGCCAGGCAAGGAAATTAATGTGCTGTACTCTCAACTTGCTGCTGAAGAATTTTAATAATTTTGTAAATAAGGGTAGCAAAGGTATGCAAAGATACAAACAAGTCAAAATCCTGTGACCTATACCTATTTATAGATCTTAGTTACATAAATAACAGAGTCATAAGCTGAAGTATGGAGCTGTTCTGTACTCATTAATGATGACAGAATTATTTCTGTTGATATTTTTGCAGACTTAAACAGAATTGTAGAATGGTTTGGGTTGGAAGGGACTTCAAAGATCACCTAGTTCCAACATCCCTATCGTGGGTAGGGACACCACTCACTAGACCAGGTTGCTCAGTTAAAACAACCCAAATGATTGTACATGTGATGAATCATGATAACATATATTACAAATACACCCAACATGTTAAAAAAGAGAGTTTAGAAAACACTCTAACTGCACTGTATGTAGAAAATATTCCTGTAATATAGAAAAAAATTAATCTGCATATTAGCTACATTGTAATCACGAAAAAGATGCTTTCCAGAATGACAGGGTTGTGTGAAGTTGATTCAAACTCCTTTTTTTTTTTTTTTTAATAAATGAACAGTGAAGAATTAAATACATATACTATGGAAGCATCTGTTTACTACTGCATTTAACATACAAAAAATATGCATTACAGAAAGTAGACTTGCATTTCTTTGCAGCAGGTCAGTTAATATCTGAACCAAGGCTGAAAAGAAATGAGGAAAAAAGAAAAAAAGGAAACTACATCAAAAAGTCAGCTTTACAGAACATCAAATACTTAAAGTCCATTGCCTTTTGAAGTCCTACAGTTGATAGGTTAACTACTGCGTGAATTGGATCTACCACTTCAGTTCTGGGAGTCTTAGCATCCAGGGCACAGTGTGTGACTCCAGGTCATGTATAGCAGTGACTGTGGTCCTGCCCACAGCAGCACTGAACCTGCAGTTCCCCAAAACCTGCAGAGAGCCCTGGCTGCAGCCAGCTATAATTTTGTTTAGGTCTTTGTTTTGGCTTCTGCTCCTGTAGAATCACATTCATTTTCTGCTAACACACCCTATGGCAGAGGTGGTGTTTTTAGTGGAGTTACAATGCTAAATGGTGTAAAAAAGATCAGATGAGATTTTGCTGCTGAAACAATAGAAATGCTTTTAAAAACTAGTTCTCTCATTTTGCAGTTGCTTGTTAATTATGCTGCACATTTTCTATAAAAAATATTAAAGAAATATCCATGAACTCCTAGAATTAGAAAGGATGCAATAACCTTATTTTCTTCTCATCTAAATCCAAATAAATCAGCTTCTACTTTAAGTCACACTACTTTTAATTCAGAGGAACTCTGTCAGAGTCAGTGGTTTCTCTTTGGACTTGCAGCAGTCCAACAAAGAACTGTTTAAGTCCTTTTGGCAGGAGAACATGCAGTCTTTGCTCTGTCCCTGAAAAAGCAACGTGCACAAACGTGCCCTAGATATTGACATACTCTTTTTTGAATTATCTTGGAACATTAGAGAATGTTCCTATTCAGCTTATTGACAGAATAAACACTATTATATTCCACTTTGCCTTTAAAGGCACACACTACAAAAATCAGTTTTGTTCCAAAGAGAGCTAGAAAAACAATATTCCCTTTCTTCTGTTAGGGAAGCATGTTATTGTGCCTATGTGGTAACAATGGACCTGTGGGAATTCACAAACAAGAGGAGATATGAAGAGAAACACTCAGATAAAACATAATTATTCATGTCTCTATCTGTATGTCCACTTACCATATTCCATTGGAACTTAGCTGTCAGAGAACACATTTTCATTCAGATCAAGGTTCCTATTTGCCTCCTTTTTACTTAATGATATCTGCTGCTAACATTTTCTGTGCACCTCCCATAGTAAAGGTCTTCTTTTATCTGTGAAAAACAGAATAAAAGTGATACCAAATTTCAGGACTTGACATGATACTGGTTTTCACTTGTTAGGTAATGTGGTTTAAGTTGAGATACTTTATTTTAATACTGATAGGCCTGAGAAACTTTTTCTCATTTTTTAAAATTTTCATGGTTTTCCTCCAAAGTTCTTGTACAAGTGACAAATCGGCACATGCCAGGTGAGGATGCAGGGATCACCTGATGTTTTTACTGTGTTGAGTGTCCATGCCAAGTTACTGACAGCAGGGGGCCACAGAGGAGAAGCCTGACGGTGCCACATGGAGAACGTCATGCTGGAGTAGCTGGATATTCCTGTAGAAACTGCAGCCTGTGGAAAGCCCATGCTGGAGTGAGGGGAGAGTGTGACAAGGAAGGACCAGAAGAGAGAATGCTCTATACATTGAATGTAACGTGTCACATCCACTCCTCCAGGGCTGGGAGTAGGAGTGGGGAGTGGAAGAGTGAAGTTGAGCTGGGGAAAAGAGATGGAAAGCAGCTGCTTTAATGTTTCTCCTTATTTCTCACCACTCAAATCTATTTCAATTAGCCATAAATTAATTTTCTCCAACTCTAACATCTTTTACTCATGATGATTACTTGTAGAGAGTCTCCATATGTTCATGTAGACCCACGAGCTTTCTCATCCTGTTTTCTCCCCTTGTCTTGATAAGGAAGGGTGGAAGTCAACAGCTGGGTGAGCATTTGGCTGTTTGCCAAGTATATCACCCACTCCCCCATTCTTTGCTCCCCTAGCAAACAGCTGTGTTAACTGTGGAATTTAGGCTCACCTTTAATACCATGATCTTCTTAGAGATACTACTTTTGCTGATAGTATCTTATTGAAAAAGTTTTGATCTGTCTCAGCCTTACAGATTTTGCAAAAGCAGTGGGCATTCAGAGTAGAGACCTTCCAGCCGACATGCAGCCCTGCTAATTTCCCACTGAGTGTTTTATGGCCTGTGCTATCCATACTGAACACCTCACTGGCCTTAGGAGCACAGACATGGTCTGTATTAAATGCTTATGAGCCAGATGCATGTCTGCCTTGCCTGTGTATGGATGACAGAGGGCTTAAAACAACTAAATTAACATTATTGCAATGCATAAAAGTACTGAATTGTCTTCTACTAATATAGGTGTACAACCCGTATCTCTTATGATACAATCCATTGTGTTATATTGACTACACCTTATTCTAAAGGAACTTGATTTATTCTACAACTATCACTGGACAAAACAAAATAAGAACTCCTTGGGACACAAACTGCGAAGAAAGGCTGACGGATGGGGTGCTGTTTCAGTGTGGGGCAGAGACAACTTGGTAGAGACCTGACAGCAGCCCACAAGCACTTGCCAACAGATCTCTATGCTGTTCTGTATGTCATGAGCAAAAAACCCCACATTAATCCTTTGAGAAACAGATGAAGTGTATTTTGACCTCTTTGGAGCTAACACTTCATTACATTTCCAAAATTTTTGTAGTAGTTTCCAGATGGAAACTCTCACAACAGTTTCCAAGCTATTCAGTTTTGCTTTTGATTCATGTGGCCTCTATAGCATCAGTACATTTCAGCTGCAGATAGAATCATCCAAAATAGTGAGATAAAAACAATGCTTTCCCCTCCTGCAGTACTCCAGGTGACATAAAGGGTATGGCATCACTGAAGCTTAGCTCCACAATTCAGG
Organism: Sakesphorus luctuosus; assembly: GCA_013396695.1. Lineage (NCBI taxonomy): Eukaryota > Metazoa > Chordata > Aves > Passeriformes > Thamnophilidae > Sakesphorus > Sakesphorus luctuosus. Next base: position 169,181 of record VWZD01008791.1, read on the forward strand.
AAGTATTAACTTGAGTAATAAAATAAAATTAAATGCTTTCAAGGTTTTATACCTAAACCGGCAGTATCTCTTTGAAATTAAAGGAAACCAATAAATATAAGAAAAGCACATATTTCTCTACAATTCCTTTGTGTTAAAAATCTGGCATTACAACCATTCCTTTGGTTTCAGACTCTGAGTGTGTACAGTTTGCTGTTGAAATTCCCTTCACAAAACAAATAAACAGCAGTTTACTTTCTCAAGAAATATAAGCATTTATCTGCATAAATAAATTAATCCCTAATACTGCAATCTGAGTTAAAATGAGATGGATGCATAAAATCTTCTGGATACATTTTATTGTCTTACAGTTTTTCTTCTAAATATATCAGATTTCTTTTTTTGTGTGTGCTCAAAAAATCTTTCAGTTGAGAGTATTTGAACTAAAAACATAACCAGAGAATTAGTCATAATACAAGTTCAACCTAGCAAATAGAACACCTTTCAGGCTACAGCTCTAGTACATTCAGATAAGCATCCAAAACCACAACTCATCGTTTATTTAATTTACTTTCAAATGCTACAAGATTGCAGTCAATTTTTTTTCTTCGACAAGCACATTAAGAAGATGAGATTGTTGGCCAATAAATACTGATAGTTTCTCTCTAGCTGTTTCAGTAAGGTTTCCTGAAACCCTTTCATGGTCACTTTCAGCTGAGGATACCAGCAGACTTAAAAGTAGGTATGGGATGTGGTGTCTTTTTTTTGTCTCAAAAGCCATTCTGGTTCTAAAGCAAGTCAATTTCCTGAACAGTTTCTGAAAGAAAGCAGAAATCTTTATGATCATTACTTTAGTTCCCTTTCTTTCGGGGTGCTTAAAGAAAAGAGTTACAATTGCTATAGAAAGATGTCCTCTCATGTAAGGAACCCCACCACTGTAAAACTGAACATTAGTTCAGGCGGGCAGGCATTCAGGATCATCAGTGTATAAATATTCTAAACCAAATACTCTGATTTGAAGTTCAGATATAGTTTAGGCATACAGGTTTCATTATATTGCACTGAGATTATTTAATGTTATTTTGTATAAGTCTAGAACTCCACCTTACTTTTTATCATTTTTCTAACTGAAAGTCAAGGATGAACTTCCATCAGCTAGGCTATGAGTCAGAATAAAGGATACCCCATGGAAAAATATATTTTCA
>VWZD01008792.1:0-34719 GCA_013396695.1 Sakesphorus luctuosus
GCGCCGGCGGGGGGCGGAGCGGCCGCATGAGACGGCGCCTCCCATTGGCCCGCGGCAAAGCGCTGTCCAATCACGAGGCGCGTGACTCAGCGCTGCCGGGGGCCCGCCGGGGGCGCGCTCCTTGTAACAGCGCCCCCTATGGGGCTCCCGGCAGGGCTNAAGGTTTCTCCCATTGCATTTTAAAATCCCCTTTCCTGAAGTGATTGTTGTGCCTTAATAGCACAAAGCTTGTAGTCAGCTCAGTGCTGAGCTCTGACCATGTCACACAGCTGCAGTGACCACACACACCTAAAACTTGCTGTCTATTCTCTCTGTCATGTGGACACACTGAAAACCCAACAGCAGCTGATAATTGCTCACAACTTCAAGTTAGTTTTGCTCAAACCTCAGCAGTGTGGCCAAACAAATAAACTGGAAGGTGTAGGGCAGAGCTGCATGTGAGGGGACAGAGTATGCAGGATGTCGCAGTCTCTACTAGCAACGTGGGGAAACACTAGAGCTGCAGGTTTTTCTGACCACAAAAGGCACAATAGGCACAAGTGAGAATGAAGAAACGTGGCACAGAAATAAAAGGGTGGATGGGAGGTAAGGGGAGAAAAACTAGAATGAATTTCACCGAGTCAGTAAAGCAGAAAATAATTGTTACTGTGGGGATGAACTCTGAAAAGTCTGCAGTGATCAGGCTGCCAAACTTCATATATTGCGACTTGTGGGTGTTATGTGGCCTAAACAATTCTGTTAAAGGGCTTTGCACCAATGAGTGGAGGCTATGGATAATGGAAAGATTTAAGAATCTGGTTTATTTTTGCTTTTCAGAACTGCTCACAAGGTTGAGATGCAGATGTGTCTGAGAACACAGCTACAGAAATGGGAGAGTTGTCTGTCAGATGCTGATAATAACAGATCTCATTAGAGTGATAGATGTATCAACAGAGCCGACAGCAATCATCCTAAACTCAGCCTAACCTGGAGGGAGTGTCTCTCTGTTATCTTGGGCTTTGGGTAGCTATTTATAACATGTATTATTTATGTATTATATATTTACAAACATGTAGGGATGTAAATATGTGAAAATGGAAGATGGGGAGCACAAACCCTGTTACAGGCATAACTTTATACAGAACCATTGTTCACCAAGTTTGGATCCAGGTTTTCAAGTGGGACAGAGATATTCTTTCAGAAAAAAGGGACCCTGTTTTGGGCTGCCCAGCCATAAGCATTTTAGAATTCATTTTCAGAGGATTTTAGTTTTGACTCAAATGTTCAGAATGTTTTATGTGCTGATACAGAACTGTCTTAGGAGCTTGCCAATGTCCAGTCATTAGCCCAGTAATTCACCATTTCTGCAGTCAAGCTAATGCAACGGAGCAAGATTAAAAAACAAATCCATTTTGGTATTTCTTTTTCCTTAACCTAGATTATTTCTGTGATCCATTTTAAGATGTAGTTTCTAAAACTGCTCTATATGCACTGCTTTGGAGGTAACAAACTGCAGCAGCCAGGGCAAAGAACAGAGAGAGGGATTTCATAATTGGCCTTGCCTCTGAGGAAAATGTGATGTGTCACTATGACAATTACATACAGCCTAATACACAGTTCTGCATAGCCAGTTCCTGGCTGCAGATCTTAAGGATTTTGTCTCCCCTGCCACTGCCACCACCACCTATGGGCACATGCTGTGCTGCCACAGCTGTGTAACTGCACTGAGGATCAAACCAACGTTGGGATTCAAAGCAGCACCATTTTTAGTAACACATTTTTTGTCTGAGATCAGTTAGTTTTTCCAATTTACTGTGTGGCCTTATGTACTGTTGTGCTGACACAGCTGTTGAAAATATACCTTTTTTGGTGGCAAGACAGGATATGGGAATTCCTACTGTTTTTGCTGGCTTGCTACCAAAAATGAGGGGCTGTATGTGAAACCACCCCCACTCCTGGTTACCCTGAGAGCAAGGCCAGTTGCTGAAATCTCAGCAATTAAGAGGAGAAGCTATTTCTGAGCCTTGGGGGATGTCTCATACCTGTAGTTAGTGTGCTGCTTCGCTCTGTTGTTCTCCTCTTGCCTGGAGAACAGAACATTTTCTTGACATGTTTGGAAAGTCAGTTAGACCACTGCAGTTATTCAGCTGTAACTTGTATTTGATGTATGTCCAAAACTGTATTTTTCAAGTGAGTTCCAGTGTATGCAGTAATAGTAGAAATCTTTCAATGGGCTTTTTGTTTGGTGAAATAAAATGAACAGTTGTTTATCACTGTGTGGAGTGTTTGGTATGCTGCCAATAATAATTTAGTAGTTAGGAAGAATTCTGCTAAAACATACATACTTATCTTGCTTTCTTTTCTTGAGTTCCTGCTTTCTGCCATGCAAGAAATCATTCCAACAGTCTTAACGACCATTCCATCACTTGCAAGTGAAATCTGGAATGCTATAAAACCTCACTCACCCTTTCCTTAGTATCTCCATGTATATTCTTGCTGTATTCCCTGGACCACCTTAGATAATGCCTTTTTTTGCTTGGATTTGAGGCCATAAAAAGCTATGAAGCAATAACATAAGTACTCGTGTGATGAAGATTTTTCATGTGGTTTTTTCCTCAGGCCTTTTCCCCTCATCCAACCTGTATGTACATGATTAATGATCTCTCTTTGATCAAGCTTCTACATGCATTGCCACTGCAAGTTTTGCTTCATAATGTTATGTTCAGGCACCTGGATTGCATATGGTGATTTCTTTACGTTTTTTATCCTTTGCATAAATGACAAACTGAAATAAAATAGTAGAAAAAGACCTTGCATTGTATCTTAAAATATCATCCGTGGAGATCTTGAGTTCTTGCAACACCTACAAAGCTCATTGAAGTTACAGCTGTTCAGCATCACTGAGGGTCAGATATTTGGTTTCCTGTTCTTTACATTAATGCTGTTATTCAATCTAAAGCAGGTCCCATATTCTTATTTGCAAAACTATTTTTCTTTACTGCGTAAGGAATTAAAAGTATTTAATTAATTAAAATAGTTATCATAGAATCATAGAATCGACTGGGTTGGAAAAGACCTCCGAGATCATCAAGTCCAACCCTTGGTCCAACTCCACTCCATTTACCAGATCAGGGCACTCAGTGCCACGGCCAAGCTCAGTTTAAAAACCTCCAGGGATGGGGAATCCACCACCTCTCTGGGCAGCCCATTCCAATGCCTGATTACTCTCTCTGGAATGAATTTTTTTCTGATCTCCAACTTTAATTTCCCCTGGCAGAGCTTGAGCCCGTGCCCCCTTGTCCTATTGCTGAGTGCTTGGGAGAAGAGACCAACCCCCACTTGGCTAGAACTTCCCTTCAGGTAGTTCTAGACAGTGCTGAGGTCACCTCTGAACCTCCTCTTCTCCAGGCTAAACAACCCCAGCTCCCTCAGCCTCTTCCCACAGGACTTGTGCTCCAGTCCCTTCACCAGCCTTGTTGCTCTTCTCTGGACCCGCTCCAGCCCCTCAATATCTTTCCTGAACTGAGGGGCCCAGAACTGAACACAACACTCAAGGTGTGGCCTCACCAATGCAAGGTACAGGGGAAGGATCACTGCCCTGGTCCTGCTGGCCACGCTATTATCTATCACCATGACGCACTACTGGTGGGTAAAACAAGCTGACCTTCCCAGCTAAAAGAAGGTTTGTGTAGAACACTGTGCTTTATCCCACTAAATTATGGATTTAACAATAGGACAAACTCTGATCTCAGTCATGCTTCTGTAAATCCAGAGTCATTCAATTTATTTCATTGCTTTTTTGGTGTGTGTGTCTTTAACAGTATAATTAAGAGCAGACTTCAGTGCTGAGATGTTAATCCTGTTCTTGGACCAGGAGCAACATAAAGTCAGCGCAGTTATTCGGGTCTGAAGGAGTGCTAATGAGGAGTTAGTTACAAGGCAATTATTACTGCCAGGAATGCTTAGTGCTTAAAGGAGATATAGTTCCTTCTTTCAAAATAGCTTCAACCCAGCCCTCAGTAAAGTCAAGGAGAATCCCAGGCATTGTGATTACACATTCCATTCTTGTGTGTGTATGGTCTGAACCAGCCTGGGATTTGTACTGCTGCAGATTTCAATCACATGGGGTTATTTTTTTCCTTGCATTTATGTGCATAGGGATGCAGAAAAATCTTGAATACACCAAGTTCCAAGGTCTTTGACATCTCACTGGCTTCTGCATCTCAGTGCCCATGAGAACCAAGTCTGCAGTCAGAAGTAGTTTGTGCTCATGGATGAGTTATAACATGCCAAACTGAGCCACAGGTTTCACTCCACAGCTCCTGAAGGAGCACAAAACACGTGGCTCCCATCTATGGGTTTTATGTTTTACACAGCTTGGCTAATGGGTTTGCCAGGTTGAGCCATACACAGTTAATTACATCAATGTTAATTTTCTATTTCTTTTGGACTTACTGAGTAATTCAGGTTCATCCTGTCCTAACAGGATAATTAAATATTGGTGTCATCTTTTGTTAAAAGACAGTTCATGACAGTTAAGGCTATACGTGGACAGCAGGATTTCTGGGCTCTATCCTGGTGCCTGTCATGGCCAAGTCATAGCTTCAGGGCAGGGTGAGTCCTGGATGCCTGTTATTATCGTCGTTCCTTTTCCCCAGTGCCCTTTCTCCTGTGAAAGGAAGCACACCAAACATGTCCTTGACCAGGGCCACTGGGGAGCTTGCAGCCTCATGCACGCTGTGAGCCACACTTGCCACACATTTTAGTAATGACCTTGCCCAAGGCAGCATTGTTTCCTGGTTTGCTTTAACCATTAGAAAAGAAAATGTCATTTAATATGGTCTAATCTGATCTTGCTTTATGTCAGTGAGTTTCTATATGTGGATGTCAATAGCCATTACTGTAGGAAGAGAGCCATCCCTGCATGTGGCTCTGTTCTGTCCTTAGCAGAAACTGCCCTTTCATTTTTGAATGCTGTTCTGACAGTGTTCTTGTCAAGCTGCTCAGTTTTGATAGCTGGAAAGATTCATCCCTTCCTGGTAAGTGGTCAGTTTAGTCCCTGCAGCATAATAAGGTATTCAAATGAATGTGCTGTCATGCAAGAGACATATGTTAGAGAGCAGACTCTGTACTGTCACAACACTGTCTGTTGAGGTTTGAGAATGAAATAGCAGTCCTCGTGACGGCCTTCAGGGGAGAGAGGAGCACATCTGGTAGCCAGCTCATGAACCGGCGTTTGAAGCGCTCTGGAAGCAGACAGACACTCAGCATTAACCGCTCATAGGTTTTGTATCACCATTACACGAAGTTTCTCAGCCTGCTCAAGATGGGGTTAGATCATCTGCTGGCACATGCTGGAAGCACATTGATTTCTTACATTAATCTTTAAGTAGAAAAGCTTTTTATTTGATAGTCATGACTTAAGGCTGGTTTGCCTGTGCTGTTCATGCTGCCGTGGCTGATGTCACTGAAGAGTACAAATAACCAGAACAGGCAAGTGAGATTAAATGCTTGTAGCAATACCTTCCCAAGCCCTCTGGAGCAGTGTAACTGCAGCAGGGGTGGAAAGGCTTTTGGACTTTGTAACTAAGTTGACTTCTGATTCTAAACTACACATCTCAGCCTGGAACAGATGGAAGTTGCCTCCTCCTCAGTTCAGCCTGCAGAAAGGCAGAGATGATCAGTTCCTAGCCTGCTGAAATGCTAAAGCTTGGACTTTTCCTGGCAGGTGAATGCTGCCAACTTCTTGCTGGAGTAACACATTTACCCTTCCCTCCTGTGCTGTTGCAAGAGCAACAACCTGCAGCTGGTGGGACACAGTAACTTTCACTGTTTGCAAAGTAAATTCATGGCTGTCTCTGAAGTCGGGAGGCCTTATTTCAGTGGGCATTTGATTTAGCCGTGCTAGTAAAGAGGCTGGTAGTCCAACCACTTGTCATTGCCTTTTCCCAGGAATTAATGCCCTCTCATGAGGTGTTTGCAGAGTTGCTTGTGAGTGCCCCTTAACCCACTTCAATCAAACTGGGTTAGCAAAAACCTCCTGCTTAATCCATTTAAGCTAAGTCTGGCTCAGGTTGACCGAAGTAGGTTAGAGGGTGTCTACAGGAGCCTACTCTGTAGGCAGATCCGAAGAGGTAGTAATTGCCACAAGAGGCAGGACGAGTTGAGCAGGAGTAGTGGATCTGAATCAGCAGCTTCTCCCATCCCTGGGCTGCAGGCAGAGGAGGGCACCAGCTGCCACCCCACACTGCACACACAAAGGAGTGTTGGGCAGCCTGGCCGGCAGGCAGGACTTGGAAAGCTGCAGCAATGCAGCTGTTTTCCCATATACCCCTTCCCACGGTTACCACAGTAGAACAACTTGGTACCAAGTAGCTGTGGCCAAGAACAGCAGAATGAAGCCTTCTGCAAGATCTTCAAGCTTTCCTGTATGAGTCTTTGTCCATGGTCAAGCATTGGTGTGGATAGAGGTCCAAATTATGGTCAAATTAGTGTCAACATAGATTCTTGACATTTGTATTGCTGATTCCTGAAGCAACTGCAAGTACACATGTTCCTTTGACATCTGCAGTATGGCAGCTTCCTATAAAGGAGGTCTGATACAGACCTTGTGTAGCTACTGGGCTTGCAGGCCCACATAAAGCATACACCAGAGCTGGGATTTGTCCTTACTGCCACCATGGTGCTGCTGTTACAGAGGGTGCAACTGTTTAGCTGGCCCTTTGGTTGATTTGGGTCTGCAGAGGAATTTTAACCTCAAATCTCTAAGTTTAATGTTTTCAGAAGTTTTTGAGCAGATTAAAGACATGAAAGGAGCTCTAGGTGGTGTTTAGGAGTGGGGTCAGGGAGACTATCTCTATAAATGACACTCCATGTCTGTGACTTTATGTTCAAGGGATAACTACTAACAAGATTTGAAACATGCCCTAACCATTGCGTTCATGCGGAGGTGTTTTTCTCTCTCCATTAGCAACTTTTACTGATCTCATTTTTCTTAACACTAAGTAAGTCAAAGGTTGAAGTGATCTTCCTCCTTCAGGAATTAATGACTAAGTTCCCCTTTCTTTTAGATGAGGCAGAAGTTTACAGGGCCCACAGATACCAGAAACACGCAGGCAATGGATGTGAATGAAGTAGAAAACATTCACTGCTCTCACCATTTTAGGCCTGGACAAAGATGAGGGACCTTCAGGCAATTGCCAGCCTGCTACTGACCCTTCTGCTTTGTCTCCCTGCCTCTTACCCACTCCTGGTGGGGAGGGAGAGGAACTGGGAATGGTAGCTGTGTGTTTTCTGATGAATCTCTGTACCAGATCTCTATGTATAAAGGATTCAGCCAATCTGTGTCCCCTTTATGCAGCACAAAGGGATGAGGCAGGGCATTGAGACTGCTCATACATATTTCAAATCTCTCCTTTTTTTCTTTCCTTAGGGTTGTTTTCACTTTTATTTTAAAACAGGGTAAATCTGGCTGCCCTAAAGCTAGCTCCTCTTCTATATAGCTTACTCTTGTTGATTTAAAAACAAGAATAAGGAGAAGGGTTTGCCAGCATAGCATTTGCTATGCAACATTTACATGCAGCTACTTTGAACTAAATTCCCAGCAGAAGTGAAGGATTTTGAGGCTTCCAGATCTTAGCAGACTACTGGTTTTTTGCAGACAGAAATCTGTATCATATGTACTTCTCCAGAGATCCTTCCCTGTCAGCCAAGACTGTACTATCCTTCTCCTACCCCACTGAGACGTATTATCAGCTTTTGGGAGGGGGATCCTTCTGGACCCAGAAACTTAATTAGTTTTGCTTACAAATGTCTGCCACTAAAGTGACTGATTACTTTTTGGAGAGAAGGAAAAATTCTTTTCTCTAGAGTTGAAAACAGCAAAAACATGCAAATTTGTATAGATTTTGATGCTTGTTTCTTTTCTGTGGGGCAACACTCTTCTCTATATGTGGGGAAATTTTTCCAGCAGTTCCATTTCAGTCCTGGAGTCGTAGACTAAATGATTAATCTCGTCTTATAGATCAAGAATATGATCAGTAGTATTTGAAGGCTGTTTGCAAACCAAATGCTGGTAATTTCAAGGAAGATAAGTCTTGCCCTGCTTGACTGCAGCCTGACCAGTTTCACAGAAGCTGAGAATCCGTTGACACTGAAAGGTTTTTTTTGGGTAATGAAACCATGAGCTAATCCAGGGCCAGAGCGGTAAACAAGGGGTTTGCTGTTTAGACATGCAAGGTACCTAACACAATTAAGGAAATGCAGGTTGCTTACAGATGAGGTGAAGGTGCCTCCTGCATTGACACAGGAACATCCTCACTCACTCCTTGGTGGTGATGTTAACTTCAGCGAGTGGACGCCTTTCCCCTTAGGAGCAGAATCAGTTTGATGCCCCATAAATCTTATTAGGTATTCTGTTCATTCTCCAGAGAAGTATCATGAGGGTTAATTATTTCTCTGCTCTGACTCAGACAGTGATTTTGTGCCAGAGGATTCTGGCAGTAAGTATAATCCTAGTGATACCCTCAGTGAGGAAACCATTGTTAATGATGTTGATGAGGAAGCGCTAATGGAAGCTGAACCAGAGCCTGATATAGAAACCGAGAGACCTAAGGCAAACAAAGGAGAGAGGATGGAAACCTGGCTGTTTTCAACATTCTGCAGCAGATCTTGTGAAAAATAACTCTTTGTCTTCTTCCCCCTTGCCCCCCCCATCCAAATGCAGGCTGCAGAATGGCTCTCCTGGGGCTGAGCTGTGCTGAGAGGGAGGGAGCAGACGCGCTGCTGAAGTGCTGGTGCCGACTTCCATTCCCTGGGCAAGATGTGCAGCAAGGAGCAGGTTTCAAATAGTGCCTCCTCTGCAAAAGCAGGTTGTCAGATGGAGGTTGAGGCCCTTGCTCTGCCCCAGCTCCAGCAAGTCATGGCTCCAGAGCCAGTCGGCACTGTGGATTAACAATACATTGGCCATGTTTCTCTATTTAGAACTGGTGTGCTGGAGTTAGATGTAGCATGAATAAAACATATATTCCATACTGTTTTTCTCTATCATTCTTTTATAAACTCATGATGAAAGACCAGTGATATTTACCTGCTTGTGACTGTGCTGAGAAAGGTAGAAGTGTTCTCTGCACCCTGCACTAAGCTCACCTTAGCCCTTTAAAAGTTTTCCTTGTCCCAAAGAGATTATTTCCTCTCCTAATCTTGTGTGGTTTCCAAGGTCCATGTTTAAACATACAATGACATAGGATAGATAGCTATTTTCCATACATGGCCTTGGTTGTTCAGCAGGAGCATTCATTGCTTTAAGACAGTTCTGAAAGGGATTCTGTTCTGCACTCCAAAAGAGAAGCAGTCAGGATTATCTTGGGTCACATCTTTCTTCTATTAGTCAAATGGCGAAACCAGACATCTGAGTTGTTTCAGTCTGTGACCTTACTCTGCGCTTCCTGACAAATCTCACAGCTTTTCAGTTGTGCCTAGTTTATATGCAGGATTCTTCAGTCCCCCTGGCAATCTGCATTCTTTCTCGAGCTTTTTTCTGGTATCTTGGGCCCTTGGGAGATCACAGCCTCACCTTGGTTTCTATGTGGCCGCATAGCTAACCACTCCAGTAATTCACTGCCTTAGTCTGGATCCTTCTGCTGAACAGGCTTAAAGGTATTCATGGCCTTCTCCAAGGTTTCTTGATGCTATTCAACCTATACAGTGTTCTTTCAACTTGCATTCTTCCTGGATGCTTCCAGAAGCAGTACAGCAGGCTCCAACTTTTCCTGACACTGTGGCCCTTTATAGCAACCAGCAGCTTACACATTTGTCATTCAGCTCACAATCTGCTTCACTGTTTCTGGCATCTTACGGTTGCTCTCTCATTCCCTAACATCCTATAGCCTTCTCCAGGCTCAGCAGCTGCTCCCAGAAGGTTCCTAAGGCTTGGGAGCTTTTTGCTGAAAACATTTTTCAGATTCTCCCTTATGCTCTCTAGCAACGATTTTTTTCCCCCCCATTTTGTGATATGATGTGTTTTTCTTTGCCATATTTCTAATTGCTTCTTCATTTACCTTTATAGGTCCCTGATCTCCAGCAACATGTGTTATTCCTCATAAAATATGGACGCTCTGACTTCGTTATTTCAAACATCCTCCTAGTTATACCCAGCAGTTTTAGCCCTTCTTGATGTGATTGCATTCATAACATTCTCTTTTGTTAGCTGACTGTCTTTTTTGTGTCCCCTTGCCTGGTTGTCATCATCATCGTCCTGAGGCTTGCATCTCACAGCACTGCGAGGCTTTCTCAGACAGCTCTGTCATGATGATGTGTCCTCTGGTTTTCTGTATCACCCTGGGATGTTTCTTGACATACATATCTTATTCAACTTCCCTTATGTCCCACAGCACTACACAGACTTCCTACATCCTCAGCAACTTTCATGGTACTCTGATGTCCCCTGGCTGTTATCTGGCTCTCTTTGATCTTTCCCAGCTGAATCGCAGCACTCTCTTAATATCCCTCTCTCTATCCTCTATGATCTTCATTGGCACCTCTGGCTTGCTAATGGTTATTTCCACATTCTATTTTAAGTTTGATTCAAAACATTTTCACTCATTTACAAACATTTGCAATCATGCAGCCAAAAAGGACCTCTTGGTAAAGTAGCAGTTCAAGCATTCATTTTGTTTCTCTGATAACATCTTTAAAAAGAAAATACGTAGTTGTCCTAATGAATTTTGAGAAGAGGAGATTGTTACAACATTTCCAGAAATGTACATGAGCAGTCTGAGGCTCTTTTACTAAATGACTAAAGTAAGGTAAGGATTATACCATGGTGAGCTTTCTGCATGTTTAAAGATACTGCAGAGAATGACTGGCAGTGCTCTCAAAAATTTGATCCATAAATTCTATAAAGTGAAGCAGTACCTTTGCTTCTCTTTGTTAAAATGCATATCACTGTTCAATGCAAATTCATTTGGCAATATTTGTAAAGTACTTCAAATATTTGGGCTCTGCAGGTTAGACTTGCTATTCTTACATTAGATACCTTTACTCATAATGATTAATCCTGAGTTTGATAGCATGAAGCAATTTTTTACTTGCCTGCTGGCTGATCCCAAAACCTGTTTGATGTTAGAAATTTTCAGATAGAAAAAAAGAAACAGATGCTGAAGTGTATGAAGCTGTACAATTGGCCTTATTCTAGTATCACCTCTTGAAAATATATGTGCATGAAAGGATACAAGTTATATTTCTCATTAGCTATTAGTGTCATAGCATCATCATCAGACTCAGCTGGTATAATGCGAGCCACCAGCATCAGTTCTACATGGACATCATTATAGAGTGAATATTCTTCGTAAAAATTGCAACACTCAAGCATGTTTGCATACTTTGACTCTTCCTTGTCCCCAGTGCTTTGATTGCAGGAAGAATCCTAAAATGAGTTTGTTCCTATTATTTGTCTTGTGCAAACATGTGCTGCACCTATTCCTGGTTTCTACTTGGAAAAACTACAGAAAAAAAAAAGTGATATAAATCATACAGTAGTGCATTACAGTTTTATTTAGTTCCTTAGTCAACCATGCTTTTAGTTATCCCCAGCAGTAGATGCCATGTTTAACAGTGCAAGGGCTACATGCTTATGTGCTTACTTTATTTCCTTTACTGCTGAAGTTCTAAAGCAGTCAACAGCACTTTAAACACGGATTTATTACTGCTCACGCACCACTGAACTGCAGGGGAGGGAGGATAAAAATCTTACCAAGTACAGTGGGGTTGATTTCTTTTTGCATGAAAGGCCTGTTTAGCAGAGGGGGAAGAACCTGAATCTGGTGCCAGCTATTCTTGCACTAGCCAAGTCCTGTCATCAAAACTCTACAAAGGCTGTGCTAACTTAACTCTGCAGAAGGATAAGGTTAACTTGAACTTCCAGATGTACACTTCCACAAACCCTTAGTCCTTTTCTTCCCCTCTGTTTGCTTCTGGGACAAGTGCAGAAGCCATCTCAGCTGGCTGGACAACATCATCTGTGATGGTCGTCATCGCTGTGGAGAACCTAATTCATCAAGTGATCCAAGTTCAGTCATGGCCTCACTTGGTATAAATGGGTTTCTTTCTAACATGAAAGCTGAGCTGGGCCTGGCAGCTTTTATAACTTGGAAGATTTGAGGGGAAAGGAAAACCAAAAAATATTGAATATAGTATATATTCTTTCACATCAGATAGATGTTTCTTTTATTTTACTGTATTTCCTCAGTAGGAATTTCTCTGGTGTGAAGGATTCCCCTGTGGGTGCAGAGCCAGCACAAAGGGTGCAGCCTGCTCTCTGATATAGACTATCACTGTGGAGGCTGGAGAACATTCAATAATTTAGGCTTGAATGGTCTTCCTGAGGTAATTTGGTCCAATCTCTATTCCAAGCAGGACCAAGTAGATGAGGCTGCTCTGTGATGATCCTTCACTGAGACATGGCCCATGGTGAAAGTAAAACCCTCTAATTTAGATTAGGAAAGCATTTCTTAAGCTTCCTCTGAGCTTAGATAGACCTCTCATGAATCATTTTTCTTCCCAAGATTATTGTGAGTGCAGCAATTCTGCCCAGACAAGGGAACAGCTAACTTCTGTTGATAGCAACAGCTCAAATTCCTCCAAGGTAAGGGAAGAAGAATTGATCGTGGTTTCCTTGTTTGATGTGTGAAGATCCATTTCTTTGCCTTGGAAGAACTGTACTGCAGTGAGCAGTTACATGAGTTTGCATAAGTACTTGCAGCCAGTTCTCATGCCCATAATCTGCAGGAAATAAGCAGTACCTAGTAAGTAGATCAATGACTCTTTTTAATCTTGGGGGTTTTTTCACTATGTGTTTCTTTTTCTTCCTGCAATTTGCCTAAATTTATGGTTCATACTTCTTAGCTAAGAAAGAAAATATTTTTCTCTCTTATATGTTTTAGACTCTTCATGATTCTGTTTGAACCCTTTTCCATCGGAAAGGATACTTTGAACTGTCTTTGGCCTAGCACTGGACAAATATCAGAAAAAGAGAACTGCTGGTTAACAAGCAGATTAAACATGGGCATTGCAAAATTAAGTTTTCTATTTCTTCAGCTTTGCAATGTGCCTCATGTTTGATGTAGCAGCATTACCTCTAGCAGTGGTTGTTGTGTCTTTAGCCTCTGTATTGATATTTCTCCCAATAAGTAAGAAATCTATTTTTGTGAGCATCTTGTGACAACCGGCTCAAGTGACAAAAGCCACTGAACAGCTATTGAGCAAATCCAGGCTAGATTCAGAACAGTAAATTAGAGGGCCAAGTCTCCACATTGAAATAGCAACAACAGTTTATTCTGGACCAATTTTTTGTCCTTCAGCTTCTACTTGGTGTGACAACTGTCCACTTAAAATAGCATTTGTACGAAAAAGCAAGGAAGCTGTGTCAGTACTTTCAGTCCCCTTGCAGAAGGTGTTGGTTCCCCCCTAATGCATAATGCACGGCCTCTCCGAAACACACATCTCATCAGTGCCCCGTATCTGCAGTGTTAGAAAGCAGCTGGGAAAAGAAAGGGAACAATAACTTCTCCAAATGCAGCTAGAGAGAGAAGAGAAGTTTGAGAGAGCCCTGGATATAATTACCTGAGCTGGACTCCAGCCAGGAGAATGCTGAGCTAAGGAACAGTAAAGTCCTGACTCTGCACAAGGGATCCAGACAAATTTAAAAGAAACTGAAATAACAGAAGTGGGATTTGAGCATCTGGGAAGACGTTTTAGAGAGTGAATGAATACAAACTAAGGCCCCTAGGGAGTCTGATAGGAAACAAAAGGAGCAAAATGAAGAACAGAATATAATGGTAATATATGTGGTGCTGTCTGTCTTACATGCAGTCAGGGCTACCTGGTAAAACTGTATCCTCTGCATGATCTGAGAGATCTAACTTCTCTGAGTTCATTAACTTTTCTTCCCAAGCCAGACTACACGAACAAGGACGGAAATAAGACACATACTCTCTGTTGTGTTCTTAAATAGCGATGAATAAGAACTGAGTCAGACCTGATAAATATGTTATATCTTTAACACAGCACCAGGTTAATTAGCCACCATTAAGCTTGTGCAGGAAGAAGGATTTCCCTCTGTGGGGCTGCTCCCCAGGTAAGTTAAACTGGTCTCAGCCCAGAAGTATTTTACCTTTAATCTCAAATTTCTTAAAGGGTATTTATTCTACCACTTGGCTGCTTTTTCTTGACAGGATTGGTATCAGACAAACATTTCAATTTTCCTTCACTTTTTCTCTTTTACAAATTTTGCTCTTGCATAAAATATTCACAACTCCACTATCAGCAAATAAAGATACCTAATGAAAGGATGAGAAAGGGTCTGCTGCCTCTCGTATTAAGGTCCAATTCTTGTGGTGATATTTTTGTAATTTCTGGGAACTAAAAGCATACTTGGGTAGCTACCATTGCTCAGAGCATGTACAAAGCCTTTTGGTCCTTCCAGACTGTTCTCATTCAGGCACTAAAAATTCGAAGAGAAGTGGTTTAAAAAGGAATGCACATGCAGAAGTGAAAAGCTGATGGATGCTAGCGGGGAAGGTGATCCAGAAGGCAATGGTAGAAAAACAACAACAACAACAACAAAAAAAAAAACCCACAAAAATAAAAAAGGAGGGCTTGGAGGGAAGGTGGAACATGAGGAAATCCAAATGAGGTAGCATTTGGGATTTAAAACTGTGCATTCTTCCCAGTGGCAGGTTTTTTTCTTATTTTCCCTTAACTGTTGCTTTTTTCACATTCCTTTTCCCCCGGCTCATTTGTTTTATGCCAAGAGGCTTATTTGTCTTTCCTGGCTTATTTGTAGTGCATCTGGATTTAGGCATCCTGATAAATCAGTTGCTTTGAAGACTGTGATCTAAAAATGAACATTGAGTTGGATTTTGAGCTAATTTAAACTGATACACATCTGATGAAGTGAAGTTTAGCCATGTAAAATTCCACTGCTTAAGCAAATGCATAAACAATGAACATTATTCCCCTTCAGTGTGTCAGAAAAAGGTATCGTCTGCTCCAATAAAAAGGATTACTTTAAATTTGAAACACGTACCTATAAATGTCTGTATTTTGCAGTTTTGAAAATCTAAGCATGGAAATGTATTATGTTAACAAATACCACACACTTCAAGGGATTGTCTTCTACTGAGCACATTATTTTTGAGAAGAGCTAAACCCTCCATTGGTTTTATCTGCCTGAATGTACTGGTTGAATGATGTGTTTTATTTGCTTCTATAATATGTGTGCTTACTGTGCTTTAGCAGACAAATGTAAGCTGGGGTCAGAGTGCAAGCTCAGACAACAGTCTGCAATATTCAGCACCCTGCAGGATTCAGGAATTCATTAGTATTTTTTGGTTTTATTTTATTATTAAACACAGAATGAGAGCATCATGGAACTGATTCATCTTAGTCACTGTTCTTATATGACTGGCTTGGAATTGAAAAACTATATTTTAGAGACAGCTTTGCTTCTGATCTTAGGGAAAGCACTGATGGGAATTAGTTAGGCACTGCTTCTTAAAAAAAAAGGCAGATAATTAGAATCCAAATTTTAATCTTGCTACCTTTGAAAGCAAAATATAACCAGTAACAATCTAAAATCAAGTCCCTTGCTACTTTTCACTTTAGTCACAGGAAGCCTGATTTCCATTGATGCCAAGAGCTTTTACTACATGTTGAGAGAGGAGCTCTGGTGAATTTTGCTGCAGCAGCTACGGAAGTCGCTGCCTTGGCTTCCCACTCTACTGCTTTGCTGGAGGTTATTGCCACCCAACACCATCTCAGTTCCTTCATGGCAAACCTGGATGTCTACTCACATTCACCTCAGCTGGATTTTTGGCTGGATTTCTAAGTGGGTTTGCACTGATTTCTGCACAGAGGCAGAAGCACAGAGTTGGTGCTGTGCGCTCAGAGGTCAGGTAGAAACCTCCACTGCAAGGGCTGGGCAGCTGAGGGTGGGAGCTCTTGATTCCACCACAGCAATGCTCACCTGTGAGTGGTGAGAGGCATCAGCTCATGGTGTATGACAATTGGATGTCAACAGCAAATTAGGCAAAAAAGAAATTAGGGGCTTTAATGGCAAAATAAACAAAAACACACAGATATAGAAATAAGGGAAGGGCAAAATGCTTTAGATCCAAACAAGAATTCACATGGTGACTAAAATGACATATTCCTTTTCTAGCAAATATCTTTACTGTCATATGCCTGTTGGCCAAGTGCCACCACATAGTGGTGCTTAGGCCTTTTCTTATCTCTGAAGATATGAAAATTACACTTGGAACGAAAGTGCAAGAACACTGTGGCTTCCACTGGATCTACCACCTGATGGCCAGGCTTTGTGAATGAAGATTTGGAAGGGCTCTCCCCACGTGGGTGTGCCCTTCCAGCCTGTGCGGTAGATTTTTAGGTGAGGCACAGCATGTGCAGAACTGACCCCACTATTTGCTCCTCAGGTTCATCTGCCATGGCTGAGTGAGCTTGGACGGTCACAGTGAAGTCCTCAGGACTACCACCTGCAGCCCCTGGTATTCCCAGGAGGTCTCACATCCAAGTACTAACCGAGGCTGACCCTGCAGAACTTCCGAGATCGGATGAGATTGGGTGTCAGGGTGGTATTTAACTGCCTTATCTATCACCTGCCATCAGAGTAAAAAGCTATCACCAACTTTAAACATTTGGAATGCAAAGATACAGCTATGCTAGCCCTAACTAATGGTTCTTGTTCTGTAGTCCAACTGGAGACATGTTTGGACATCTAATTTCTTAATTAATTATTCACCTTAGTCCTGACAAGAAGGAAAATGCATTTGTCCAGCAAACTGTGTGGAGTTGCTCCAGGAACTGCTGAGCTCCTGCCTTTTTGGTGTGCTGTTGAAAATCAAATTATACAGCTTTAGCAGCAGAACTATAATTAGGGTCAGTGGAAAACTGTGGGTAGGACAATATTGTGGATTCTGCAGTTTTTGTCATGTTGCTCTGTAATATGCCAGAAACCAGTAGTTTTATTGCTTCGTGCTGCATTAACACTGTCAGTGAAACATCCCCTGCCTCCTGGTGGGGAACTGACCCTTCTGGAAGCCTCTTGCCACGGCTGGCCTCAATTTACAGTAATTCACAACTGTGCTCCTTCTATGGCTGGTGGCAAAGCTCCTGGTAACTTCTGTAGGAGCTGGGCAGGCCTAGGCAGGGCAAATGGGGGTGGATAATGAAGACAGCAGAGGAGAGCTGAGGAGAAAAGAAGGCAGGCTAGTGTGTTTCATTATAATCTGTCCAGTTATCACTGGATCTCATCCTTATATCACCAGGAGGTTTGTTCATAGATTAAAATTATGTTGTAACTAAAATTTAATCAGTTCTTACTTTTCTGTTCTCCATCACACTAAGAAAATCTCTTTTCTAGGCTTCTGCTGCTTCTGCCTCTGGGCTCTGAAGTTCCCTCTTCTCCTCTTTGGATTTTCTTTTGCTTACCTCTCATCCCCCCTGTACACCTTTCTTCCAGCTGTTTCCAGATCTTGCCTTTTGGGGATGTCATTCTCTCCACTCGCTCCATTCCAACCCCCAAAATACTCAGCTGTGGGCAGGCTAATCACTGCCTGTGATGTGCCACTGCTGGCGCCTGCAGCCAGGAGAATACACCTCTTGAGATCATTCTTTTGGGATGTCAGCAAATTCAGGCAAACGTTGTAAGACTGATATCATAGTTGGAAGGCTGCCTAAGATAATTTTTCATCAAAAAAAAAGTCATTAAAAAAATCAAGTTTTAACTATAATGGTGGTCTGAAGACGTAATACAGGTTCAAATAATTATAAAGATAATGCAAGTTCCAGACTCCTTCTACATTTCTTGTGACAGAAGAGGGAAATAAAAATGAAGAAGTTACAAAAAAAGGTGAGGCAATTGTGGAAAAGAGGCACAGAAACAGAAGAGGTGGAAAGCAAAAGAGCGATGGAGAAATATAGAATGCTCTCATTTTTATTGAAAAAGTGTGAAAAAATATCAAAAAAAGAAATAAAAGTCCAAGGAGTGAAGAAAAAACAAAAAGAGGAAGAGTAGGATGAGTATCATCGTAAGCTGGGGGTTGGTTGAATTCAATCTGAGCACTGCAGTGAAAAGTTCCAGCCATGGAATTACAATACAGACATTTTAGATTGCAAAGTTGTCCACGAAGACACTGGCTTTCCAACTTAGGGACTACCACCACACAAATACTTAAAATTTTATGCTAAGAATAAAAAGTGAAGTAACTCTGATGCACCAGATGACTTGGAGGGACTTCTGCATGAGGTGGCAGAAATAAAGACTGTATAAAAGTGGAAGTGGCCGGGGCAGATCAGTGATGATTGACCTCCAATTCTTGAATTCTTGTACTTGCTATTTTTGAATCTCTTGACATTACAAGTTCCCTTCAAACTACTTTATGTGTATACACACACACATACTCACACGGCTCTCAAAGAATTTCTTAGCTTTTTAAGGAAGGAAAGTTGATTTCCTTTCACATGTTACTACACTGAGTTCCCTTTGTTTTGTTGGAAGGGATTCCAGATCTACATAGAGAAGCAGAAGCTCATGGACAACTCTTATTATGTAGAATTATACCCAAAAGTATTGAGATCAAGCGGATGCTTAGCAGTGTAACCTTCAGCTGCCATACTTAGTACTTGCTAATATTGTAATACTGTAATTCAGGTAGAAAACTATGAATTAAATTGACAGTGTGAAAACCTGAGATACAGGAAGCTTTATCTTTATGATCCATAATGTCACAACCTCCTTTTCAAAATAGCTAGGTCAGCTTTGAAAAACGCATCCAAAGACCTCAGTTCACCTTAAACACATTTACCGTCTCTCAGACTTCCTAGAATGGGGAAATGATCACTGTGAAGGAAGAAATGGAGACACAAAGGTATGAGAGGGTGGTTTCAAAGTGCCACAAGGGGACTGGAGGGAGAAACAGAACCCACATTACCCTGAATTCCCATTGTATGCTAAATATCATAATTCTCTCCCTGTGGTATCGATGGATTTAAGGAATTCACAGGAACTGAAGCACAGTGAGTGCACAACAGGTATGCCAGGAAAGGCAGTTGGCAGAAAGGTCATCTTGTGCTATACACCAGAGAGACACAAGCAGCTCTTTTCCCAAACAAGTCCATTGTCTAGGATGCTGTTTGCTGTTGTATCACTTATGCCAACAGTTAATTCATGCATGACAAAGCCCAGCCTACTCAAAGATCCTTATGACTTGCAGAGCTGTGGCTTAAGAAATGAAGTTAAAAATTAACTGATGAAAGTTTTTCGCTGACTTCACTTCACCAGCTTATTTATCATTTAGCACATGACCACGGCTGTCATGGATTTACATATGAAACATGAGAGTTTTTTCACTCAGATCTTGATGTCCCAAGGCTATGTGTGTGTACATAAACCATATGTAAAAGAGAGGAGCTCTGTTTTCCAAGTGTGAAAAGGAAATTGTTCTAATGTGAGACATACGTCACGGGCATCCCTTTCCCTTTGTTCCCAAACATGGTAAAGAGCAATAAAGCTGTTTGTGGACTATAAGGTGACATCACGTAAGAATGCACAGTTCCCATTTTTTTATTCATATATGTATATAACAATGTCAGTGTGGGCATCCAAAGAATTAATGGTTATGAAATACTGAGCAACAGCAATGTATAAAAGGTAAATGACACACAGCAAAGGAATCTCCTTTCAAATCATACAGCACATGAAACCATTTTGGTCTGTGACAGCTACACCACTAGATTTTTTCCATGTTTATCCAAAGTAGCTTAGTAAGCATATCATGCATGCCATTCACTAAGTCTGTGCACCAAAATACAGAGTATGATGACTCTAAGCAATGTCTGCAGTGCTTGTAAGCTTGGCAGAAAGGGGAACTGGCTGCTGCTACTTCTGTAAAGAATTTATTTCAATTATTTTTTGCAAGAGAACCAACAAAAGTAGCTCTCATTCTACTACAGCTATTCAACTGTTATTTCAGTGGAATTACACCTGTGCACACTTCTTAGAAGTGGGAGTTGTGTGCTTGTTCTGTGAGCTAATGAGACTTTAGAAAAGGTTGTCAAGAATGGCACAAGGCATATCTATTATTTTTGATTCCGAATCAACCCATTTCTCTTTTCTCTTTGCTAAAAAGTGCAATTTCAGGGTTTTTCTGGTGACTGAAGGAAAAAAAAAAGCAATGTTAGATGCAGGCTTCCTTCTGTCCCATATGTCTTAAGTGTACAAAGCTTTTTTTAGAGAATAGCTTTCTTTCAGGGCAAACCAGTTCTTACTAAAAATAATTCTTATGAGATCAGATAAAATGGGAGGAATGTTATTGGCAGATCCTGGTGCCTTATTTACAAAAAAAAAAAAAAAGGCTAAATCAGCCTAATCCAGGCCTGTAATATGAGGAGAGAGCTGAAGAACCTTCCCCGTTCCCCAGGGCTGTGGTTGATGGCTTGAGAGCTATTTTGGGGTTGTGGTCAGAGCATGCAAAGGGCTGTACAGGCACCTCCTCTGGTCTGCCCCAGCCCCTGGGACTGGCCCACAGAGGCACACATGGCCCCACGCTGGGGCTTTTGGAAAGGCCCAGGGACAATGTGCATGCCCATCTGGGGACGCACAAACACAAAGCGCAAGAGCATCTCTTAGATTAGTAGCACCTACCTAGATAGGCATCTCTCTAGTT
Organism: Sakesphorus luctuosus; assembly: GCA_013396695.1. Lineage (NCBI taxonomy): Eukaryota > Metazoa > Chordata > Aves > Passeriformes > Thamnophilidae > Sakesphorus > Sakesphorus luctuosus. Next base: position 20,721 of record VWZD01008792.1, read on the forward strand.
ATAAAAATTCAGGCCTAGCTATGACAGAGCTAGAAGTACAGCAGGGACTGGGTACATGCACAGAGGGGATTCTCCTTCCAGCAGGTCTTGAGATCCATCACACCCAACATAAAAGTAAAACTTAGATGGCTTTCTATTGTTAATGTGCTCTTGACTTTAAACTTCACAGGTCTGTCTTCCTTCATATCCATGTCTTCTCTCAGGCTTTTAGTGTTGAACAGTGCCAGATCCCTGCTAATTTCCGGTGTGGTGTATTATTTTCCATCTTTTTAGCCCATTTTTGTGGTAGATGGCAAGCCCCTGAGGCAGCGGCTTGCGTCATCTATTTTAAAAAAAAGCTCAGTAATTATTTATGATTCATTTGTGGGATGGTATTTCAGCATTTGTGTGCATTATTTAATAACAGATATGGCCCACAACTGTTGAGCAGACAGGATGATCCATGTTGTCAGAAAGACTGAAGGTGACTTTTTGGACTCCAGTGTGCTGTGAAATACCTACATCAGTGGACAAATTTCCTGCACATCTACATTCAAATCAATCCAAAGCATACCAGTTGCCTTCTAGTTGCATAAATATTTATTCACAGAAAGCCTTGGTTTGTGTATCCACACAGTTACTTGAACAACATTAAACAAGCTTACATGGAATTCTGTGGCCTGGTTTTACATCTAGCTTTCTTTATTCTTCATTTAAGAGCAAAACTGAGAGGTTTGAGAGGAGTTGGGGCCTTGTTTTTCAAATAAAGAATTTCCTTATAAAGAATTCATTGACTTTAACATGTTAAAAAAGTGACCCTCAATCAGGTTAATTTTATTTTTGACCTAGATGAAGAATCCCAGGATCCAGGGGTTCATTTATAATTCAGGACTAAGCTAAAGAAACGAGCAGAAAATGCATAGTTGTAAATCATGGCAGCAGCCACAGAACAATATAATGCTGAGCAGCCATTTCAGGTTTTTTGGTTGCTTTATGCCCTTTCCACATAATGAAGCCTGTTAAATGAATCCTTATGGGAATCGTTCAGGAGTTTTGTGTTTTGTACATTAAATTCCAAGTACAAGAGCTTAATTTTTTGAAGTAAATGGTCTGTATGCTGTAGAAATTAGTTCCAGGTACGTTTTTTGGAAAGGTTTCTTGCTTTCTAGGTATAACAACAGGTTTATCCTTTTAATAAAATGTAGACCCATTCTCTTGGGGAAAAAAAACAGAAATAGATTTCAGTGGAATTATTTCAGTCAGAAGGAATAAAGGTGGCATCTGCAATTCTTGGTGTATTTTATTTAGAGGGATTCATTGTCCATAGTTAGATACATGGATCAGATCTTACCTTTTCCTCTATTGCAGAAATCTCTGAAAGAAACAACCTGTTGCTGTTTCATTCCTGTCTTCAAAGTGAGACCCTAACAGTGGACACTCTACTCAGTAAACGTGTGTAATTCTAGACCACTTTTTTTTCCCTAATGCTTTGCTGATGAAATTACCACACTCTCACTCCCCCAAATTTGCTTGTGGATAGATGTATTATTTTTCTCAGTGAGAAATAATCCAGGTGTCCAATCAAACGAAAGGTTGTGCATTCATTATTTCTATTAAAGTCAATTAGAACTGTGCAGATGTCTCTTCTATTTGATGATTTGCTTCCAGAGAAAGACTAGAGAATTAATTAAAACACACAATCCAATTGAACTGAAATCATAAGATTTTGTTTCCAGGAAACAACTTGTGAGTACAATGAATCTAAAGTTGTGCATTTCTACCTAATTAGAGAATGTATCATTTCAAGCCACTTCACTAAAGTTTGAGTCTGGGGCTGGTTTTCAGACTGCGAGTCTAATTTAGTTTCAGAATGGAGCTTAAGATTCCCATCATCTAGAGACCTGAGTGGGGGTTCAAGGGAGGGGAAACATGTCATTTTGGTTTCAGTTAATTTTAGATTTATTTCTGTTTATGAGATCAGTTGTCTCTTTCTAAAAGCGTTTTCACTTTGGCAGACTCCTCAAGTGAAAGGCTTATTTTGAGACATTTCATGTTGAGTAATTGTTGTTGTTGCTGCTGAGAGGTAAAGGGAGACGTATAGAATGTTGAAGGAGATGCATGGTAGGGTCATGGTAATGATGGGCATGAAACCAAAGATTGCCCATGTCTTTGCTTCCATCATGGAGGAATTAACAGGCAGTGCAGAGGGAGAACACAGTACACAGCGTTAGCAGATCTGTCCCTCCAGGCTTTTGGGTGAGCTCTGCTAGCCACGTATTCTGAGCATGGACCATGATTTGCCTTTCATGTGGTCTGTATCAGTTTGAGGGAAAAAACTAAAATATTTACCAAAAAGCAGAGGAGAGGATTCCTCCACAACAATCACATCATTCCTTATTAAATTTAAGGAAAAGGAACTTTAATTAGAAAATGGATATAAAAAGGATAACTATTCTTAACTACTCTATCTATCTATCTATCTATCTATCTATCTATCTATCTATCTATCTATCTATCTATCTCTGTGTGTAGATATAGATATAACTGTAAACAGACCAGAGCAAACTACTCCCTCAGCACCAAAAGTAAAAGCAAAAGAGAACAACCCCCAAACGGTAGATTCCTCCTGGAGCAGTCATATTTATGGACAGTGTCAGTGTCCCACCTCGGCTGGGTGCGAGATGAGTTCTCAGTCTTTTCCCAGTGAGGCAGAGACAAGGGGTGAACACTCAGTGGACTCTCTCTCTCTCCTTGTCCTTTGTTCCAAATGAAGAAGGAAAGGCTAGGGGTGGAGGGGTGGTGATAATTCCCAGGAATCTCCTTGCAGTCTGTCAGTCCCCTGGAAGAAGAAAGGAAGACTGCAGCATGTCTCGAGGCAGCTGTGACTCTTCTCTCCCTCTCTCTCTGAAGCTCAAGGTGCCCAGAGATGGAGGGGGAAAAGCAAAGAGCAGAGCCAGAAAAAGAGAGCTCACCAGCAAGCAGTGGCTCCTTTTCTGCAGCTGCCCAAAGAAAAGCTCCGAAAGTCAAGCCAGTACACAGGGAAAAAAACCTCTCCCCACCCCCAGGTGCTGGGGTCCTGTTTTCTCACCTCCATCCCACCATTCAGCTGGAATCTGAAAGTCATCAGACATCCTTTGTCCTCCATCCTTCCACTCCAAGCCCAAATCTTTATGTTGGTAAGGTGAGAAAAATTCTCTGAGGGGCTCCTCCCAACACCACCTTCCTGTGTTTGAACCTTTAACATGGTCATAGTTTCTAATCCTTCTCTTTTTCTGCACAAAGATTCCCAGTAAGCTTTGAAAATGATCTATTTTTAATGAGCACAGGCATTGTTCATAATTTATTTTCATTGTGATAAAGACACCAGGAACCAACAAAGCAGAATTGTGCATGATACTTCTGTTTGGGTGAAGGCAGGGTAAAGTGAAATAGCAGCAAAAAAAACATCTGCCTTTTAAGGTCAGTATTTAGAAATCCTGGCATTTTGACGAATTCTGGAAGATCCCTGTTCCCAACTAAGCTTTGCTTTCTGTCTTTCTCTCCTAATGACCACACCTGTGCAATTACTCCATAGTTTCTGTCCCCATCTAAAATGATCATCCAGTTTCACAGCCATAATAATAAATTTAACAGTAAAAAAATAGTTTCTTTACATAACAACAGAAGAAGAGACAATGAAGATGCACTCTTAGGATGAATTTATTTTAATTGCCTTGTGGATGTTCTGCTGTTACATTTAAGCCCTTTATATACACTTAGACAAGCCTTTCCCTGGTTCTTACAGGCAGCCCAAACTCCTTTGTGTAGTTGCTGTAAGAATGCAGTAGCTGGACAGAAATCATTAAACAAGTGAGGTCAGCATCTCAGGAGACCACGTCTGCAGAACTTGATAGGTAAAACCTAGGCTATGGAAAATTCTCAGCTTTTGAGGAAAAGCTGTTGTGAAGGATTTAGCAAATGTACACAGTGGGATATAGGAAGAGAAACACATTTGTGGCTGCTTGAGAGCCCTCACAGAAACCAGTAGATGTGCAAAAGTTGAAAGTCTAAGAATTTGAGAGAGAAATGCTTATGAAGCTGGAAAATTTTGTAAATCGCAGCTCACTTCACAAAATTCTTACATGAAGAACAAAAAATGCAAGGCAGTCTCTTGTGCGCTTGTTTAATTAATTAATGCATTTGGAACCACTTTTTTTTGGTGCAAAGGGATCTTAATTATAGCATAAAATTCAGATGTAATTGTCGTAAAAGATCTTCATGTAAACGGAGAGATGACCTGCTATGTTTGCAATGAAGGGAAGAGGCAATGCCCTGTTGTAAGTTCACAGCTTATGTGGGTCAGAGTCTCATCTCATTGTATGTGCTAAAGGTCCAACTCACACAGAAAGCAAAATGTTCAGATACCTGTGTAGCATATAAACCAGCACTACATTGTCAGGTGTGAGACTATAACACAGCAATAATGAAAATAATCTGTTTGTTTCTACAAGTTAAAAGATCAATTCCAAAAATTGTCTGAAAATATTCAAGTGAAGAGCTTAGCACAGTAAGCTCACTGATTTAGCTGTGTTTAAGCAGAATTCCTGTGTCCAAGACCTTCCTGCAGGTCTATATCATGCTGATCTTCCTGAACAAACCCAACTGTTTGGGGGTCTCCTCCATGATCCACATGTAAGTGGGGAAAAGAGCACCTTTTTCTTAGTTAACACGAGTGCAACCCATATTCATTTACTAGGGTGAAATTCCCTACATCTCTGTACAAGTCACAGGCAAAGATTCAAAAGCAATGCTTTTAGTCTCATATTGTTCAGTCATTACTTCTAGTGATGTGCTTTGACCTAACATGATCTGATTCATGTACAGAATTCCCACAGGATTCCTTGGGCTAGTTCATCTTCTGAGCTTTAACCAGCTCCTCTCCCTTCCCAAGTGTATCCTGCAGCAGCTCCCAGCCTGCTCTGAGTTACCACAAGTGTGGTCCATCTAAAAGGACCATTATGAGCAGGAATCCTGTGCTTTGGTGGCATAGGAGGCCACATCCCCTTTCAGCTGTCCTCCAAACCCTCCATTTTTCCAGATTATGGAGAAGGATGTGAAGTGAATGGTGATTTTGGTCAAATGAATCTTGTAATGTGTCTTTTTTAAAACTCCTTTTGAGCCTTAACGATAAAGTTAAGAGATGCAAGGGTGATGCATAGCAGCTTTATCAGCATAAATATCTGTCCTTCTTTGGTTTTAAAACAAAAATAAATTCATAAATGCAAAGACCACCTCTACAATTGCAGATTTTCTTTGCGATTGGTTTTAGAATAATGGTCTATAAAATGTGATTATATGGTAGTTCCTTTTAAAAAATACATTCCCTGCCTTTGTAGACTGATTCTTTTATCAGGAAAAATGATCATGAATTCCTAGAGGGTTTTATCAATCTTTTAGCATTATAACCTCACCACCTTTTTGCTAAAAACACACTTTTTCTCCTGCTCTTGTTCTCAGCCATTGCTCCAAAGGGGCACACAAAGATTTCCCTTGCTGCTGGGTTTTAGGAACAGGTTTGCAAACTTACATTGCTTCTCATTCAGTTCTGCATTTTTCACCTTATCAGTCCCCTCCTGTGGAAAGGGATGGGCTTCTCATCTTTCTGGGATCTTTCGTCTGAGCATGTTTTCTTATCTTTTGTCTGAGCATGTTTTCTTACCATCACAACAGCTCATTTTCACAGAGTCATGGAATCGCAGAATGGTTTGGGTTGGAAGGGACCTTAAAGGGCATCTAGTTCCAACCCCCCCCTGCCATGGGCAGGGACACCTTCCACTAGACCAGGTTGCTCAAAGGCCCACCTAAACCGGCCTAGAACACTTCCAGGAATGGATGCATGATCTAGGTGCAGGCCTTGTGGAACTTCGTAAGGTTCACATGGGGCCACCTCTGAAGCCTGTCAAGGTCCCTTTGGCATTCCTTCCCTCTGGTTGTGTTGACAACACCACTCAGCTTGTGTCATCAGCAAACCTGCTGAGGGTCCACTCAATCCACTGTCCCTGTCACCGACAGAGATGTTAAACAGCACCAGTTCCAACACTGACCCTGAGGAGCACCACTTATCACTGGTCTCCACTTGGACAATGAGTTGCTGACCACAGCTCTTGGAGTGCAACCATCCAGAAAATTCCTCATCCACCAAGTGGGAACTTCACCAGATTGCCACAGCTTCTCAAATACGGTGAATAGTGGCTTAGTCACTTCATCCACCAGTTCCCTCAGGACCCAGAGATGCATCCCATTAGGTTCCATGGACCTATGCACCTTCACATTCCTCAGATGCACTTGAACCTGATCTTCTCCCACAGTGGATGGTTCTTCATTCTCACCATCCCCACCTTTGTCTTATGTGACTCAGTTGGTGTGGCTGGAGCACTTGCTGGAAAAGACTACGGCAAAAAAGTTGTTGAGTATCTCAGTCTTGTCCATGTCCTCGGTAACCAGGTTCTCCATTTCCTTTTGGAGAGGGCTCACATTTCCCTCTAATTTTCTTTTATCATCAGTTGTCTATGGAAGCTTTTTTTGTTGCCCTTAATGTCCCTGGCCAGGTTTAATTTTATCAGGGCTTTGGATTTCTTAACCTGATCCCTGGCTGCTCAGACAATTTTTCAGTATTCCTCCCAAGCTACCTGTCCCTGCTTCCACCCTCTGTAGACTTCCTTTTTCTGGTTGAGTTGTCTAGGAGATCTGGGATGATTTTACTGATGATTTTATGAATAGACCAACCCTGTCAAGTCCTAATGGTTATGGTTGCTATCAGCTTAGGATGATTCTAAACCAAGAAGAGGTAAGCAATGGAAGGGTTTTTATTTCTTTGCAGATATGCCAATATCCTAGTATGGTTGTTTTAATAATAATAATAATAGTCATTTCAAACATTACAAATCGGGCCCTTCCCTTTCACCCACCAGTGTAGTCACAGCAGAATGAATGGATCATTGTAAGAGTCATTTTGCCACACAAAGCTACCTCTATTCACAATAAGAAGGTTAAAAATGTTCAACCAGACATGAAAATTAAATAAAATGATTGTCCAAGGATTATAAAACAGTCTGTCTTCACACATTTAGTGCTACCTGCCTTACAAGTCAGCAGAATCTTTTAGACTGACAACAGCCCAAGTGGAAACAGTGTTGTGCAATGTGATTTCTGTTTCCATGTTCAGAAGCAAAGAGCAGTTGCCTGTACCTTGAATAAAGACAGTAGTTTTGCTCCCAGGACTGGAGACATTGTGGGGAGCTTCAAACAAAGCCACAAAAATGATAGTGGAGGCTCTTGAGAAACTGAGCTTTGGGAATATGGAAAAATGTTTTTAGTGACAGAGAGCACTTGATGTTTTATGGAGAGCTGTTGTCTGAAGAAACCTGTGGCAAAATTTACAGCTTGTTAGGAGAGAAAAATACAGTGAAGGTAGAATTTATCTAAGCACAGTAAGCCTAAGAGAAACAAGGAAAGTTTTACAAAGAAGAACTTCTTGACAGTGAAATGTATTCCAGATAGTATAGGGATGCTGCTTTTCGAATAAAACTCTGTGAACAGCCTACTGAGGAATCTTCATTGGTCTTTTCCTACCTCTTTTTATTTCCATTCTCCAGAAGACTAGTCCTTTCTTAGCAGCCAGTGAGAAACCCCAGCATTCAGCAAGGATTTGAATGTAGAGTCTCCAGCAGCACTTTTTAATGAGTGGTATTCTTGGAAAGCAGTCGGTTGGCCGTAGTACCAAAATTCCTGACTGCAACATGCCAGTCAGTGTCACACACTCAGTCTGAGTTGTTTAGAAATAAACCTGTGACATAAGAAATAGTGTATGAGGTGGTCCTGTTCTGTCTGAGGGTGGAAGGAGCAGAGGAAAATGCATCACTGTTTATGTGGTTGTATTTGTGAAATATAGGAGGAGAACCAACAGAGGAAGTGGAGAATAAATAAATACTCAGCAGAGAGAGTGATTATTGTTGAGGTACAGACCCCTAGTCCTGGAAGTGTGACTTAGGGCCAGTTGCAAGGAATTCCTTCTCATTGATTTTATAGAGTATATCTAAATTTTGAAGTTGTTGCTAATTAGTTACAGTAATAATAATGGCATGTTTTAGCATTGTACTCTTAAGAGCTCATTTCTTCACATCTTTTTTTATAGAAACATTAATTCTTTTGGCAAAAATTTTTGTAATGTTCTTTCTAAAATACTGAGGAAGAATATTTTTGCAACTGCTGCTTTGTATATTTTGGGTCTCATACATGATTTATCACTTACTAAATTTGAAATCCAAATTACTGAACTGGCTACAGCTATTGCCAGAAAGCAGAATCTGCAGTGCTGGAAAGGACAAAAAAGGTTATCATCTGACTAAGCTGCTACATTTATTGGAACAATAAAGGTATTGTAAGTTACTTCCAGTTTTGCAATCCACAGGTGCTCACTCACAATAGCAAAAGTGTTGTCATTCATCTATAGTCGGGACATTATTTTTACTGCAAGTTATTCCAGCTTTGCAGCCAGTGGAAACTAACCAGTTATAGTAAAAGTGTTGTCATTCATCTATAACTGGGACAGTACTTTCATCGTAAGTTATTCCGACTTTGCAGTGAATGGAAACTAACCAGTAATAGTAAGAGTGTTGTCAGTCATCTAAAATAGAAGGGAGGAGAAAGGAGAAAGATGGACAAAATACAGAACATATTTGCAATGGAGTCTGAGTAGAACAAACCTAGGGTTTCACAGCTTTTTTTGCAATTCTTTGGGTTTTGGTTTGGGTTTTCGGTTTTGTATGTTTATTTGGTTGGTTTTTTGTCTGCTAAAGATAAATTGCAAAGGGCAAGGTAGCACTAAGTTGGTGGCATTCGGTATCAGCTTCTGACTGGAAGGTTCCACCACCTCCTTTGTCATCTGCCTGCCTAAACTTGGGCAAAATGAAGGGATATGGTGCAGTGAACATGCTCTGATAAAGTCAAAACTCTCTCAGTGTTGTAGAAGCTGCTTGCAGAATGCAATGCAGTTACAGGTAGACTATACCAGATTACTAATACAAGCTGAGTATTTTAAAGCTATCTCAGATTTGGGATACTGCAGTGTAGACATCCCACAGAGTACATAGCTCCTCCAGTCATGAAACAGGCCCTTTTTTATGCCACAAGTGTGCCGTAGGCACTAAACAATTATGAATAATAACAACTAATTAACAATGGGCCAAATCCTTGGCTGTAACGGAGGAACTGAAAGCATAACTCATCTAGAGTTGTAAGAGAAGATGGCTCAAAACAATCTTAACCAAATCCTGGGCCAGCTTTGTGCCTGGACTTTCCTCCAGCATAAGACAGAGTAGCAGAGTACAATTTGTTCTAAGACATTAGGAAGAGAGAGCAAAGAACATAATGAATAAATTTTATTGGTAATGCAGAAGAAGAATGCAGACTGGTGGCAAATAAGACCATTAGGGGATAAGAGTATAAAATTAGATGGAAAGGAAGAGATGAGATTGGTCTATCCCATTTGTCCTAAATCAACATTTCATCTCAGAAACCACAAAAGTCAGCAACTAAGTGGAGGTGAATGAAAGACAAGGGTCAAAACAACAATAATAATTTATCTGAGTGTCAGAAAAGCATTTTTACACTCAGTACACCATGCATTGATTTACACTTGATAGACAGTACTTACACAAAAAGAGACTTCAGCCCTCACTGAATAGCCTACAGCACAATACAAATTCTTTTCATGATAAACCTAGGGGGAAAAAGCAATCCCTTTTTATTCAAGGCATTTCCACTTAAATATTTGAGTCTAGTGGGAACAGACTGAAAGACACATACCATACTCCCGGCTCACATGTAGAGAGACTTGTGGTTAGATATGCTGATGCTATTTGACAGTATGAGGGGCACTGTTAGGAACCTTGTTGGAAAGAAGCACAGTGGAAAGCTTCAGCTGTTGTTGTCATTTCTCTTTGGAGATGCTTGATGGAAGACCTATGAATTGTTTACTTGTATGACAAGAAGCTGGGTATGCTGGTAGGAAGACTGAGCTTCACCTTCAGGAGTCAAAGGACTGTTTGATAGCAAAAGATCTGCTTCCTTTTCTGGGGATGTCGTTTTTCCTTTTTTACAAGAGAACAAAAAGATTATTCCTTTAAGAAAAGACCTTGCTGGCTATTGTTGTTGTTATCTGCTGAGTCATGCCAATCATTGTTTATTTTACCATTTCTAGAGAATTTTAGAGATAGTTTACTCCCCCTGCCCCAGAAGACAGCTGAGAAATACTGTACACTTTCATAAATAAAAGAAAGCTAAAGAGTTTTTGGTTGAAAGCATTTCCTTTAATGGTCTGCTATGGAACACTTCAGCAGTCGGCTGACTCATGGCAACTTGAAATTGAAAATGACTTGGGGGTGAGGAAAAGCAAAAAAGAGGACAGGAAGAATTATACTAGCCAGTATACTTTAACTGTCTGTATAATAGTCTGATCCTCATTTTGTTCAGCTAACCATGACCTCACAGAATTGGTTTGAGCGTCAGTTCTGTGTCTGGTCCAGAGCAAAAGATGTATTTATGAATTAGATTAACATAATCAGTGATGAGAACTATATATTCAATTACTTAATTCATTTCTGTTTTGATAATCTTCAATACTACCAGAAGCACACTGTCAGAGCCATTTTCTTTTCGTCCACCATTTTTTGGAAAGGCCTTAACTATCACTAGAGAGAAAACTCATGCTTCACTGTTGCAATTCTTTCACTTCTATTATACAGTAAAATGTGTTCTATTTCTATACCAGTTCAATGGAAAGTAATCCAAACAAGTGAAATAAAATATCTTTCCCTGAGTAGTCAAACCCCAAACTCTAGATGCATTAAATGAAAATAACACTAACCTTCAAAAAACCAAAACCACTGGAAAAAAACACTTCTACCTGCTCCAGAAACCTCTCTGACTGTCCTGCATTATGCTATTTACAGTCATCAAAGAAGGCCAGGTGATCTTGTATAAGCACTGCTGTGCTAGGACACTGGCTGTAGTAAGACAGATGGAGATCTCAGCTACTTTTTCCTCTTAAATACAAACAGACTTTCCAAAGAAAGAAAGACTCCAAAGTAGGAGGTTGTTTCAGAGAAGACAGGGGAAACCTCACTGTGAGAGAAAGGATTCCTCTGCTTGTGCTTTTTGAAGCTTTTGGAATCCCCAAATGTCTCCAGAACGTTAGTCATGCATCCTGCTCATGACTCCACATCAAGGGTGAGCCAGGCTGATGAGATGCGATGGAACTGACTGGGTTTACTAAGGAGTAGCCTGCCAAGCCTCTTGCATCTGGCTGACACTAAACAGAAATACATTCTCTTCTGGTTTATGCCTGGGTGAGCCATTTCTCTAGCACTCAAAAGCCTTCATTAGACAGATTGTTTGGAGAGGAGGCACACCATACCGCTCAACCTGAGCAGGCCTAACCTTTAGAAACGTCGGAATTCCAGTCCACAGTTGCAGCTGAGCCGCAGAAAATGCAAGAGGGAGGGATGGAAAGCGACTTTAGGGTATTTTAAGCTGCTTGGATCCAGAGGAAGAGGGGCACGAACACAGTCCTTGGACACAGATTAGAAGAACCATTACATGGCTCTGCCTCATAAGTTGTCAGGGGCCTCGGGTTATTGGCGTGACACCACCAGCTATGAAGGCTTTCTGCCACATTGATCTTGTCACTGCCAGGAGAAGTGAGAGCAGTGGGAGGGGATGCAGAGGGCATTGATACCCATGCTGTGCTGCTGGAGGATCCCATCAGCAAGAAAGATAACAGCAGAGTGGCACCAAATGACTTGGACACACTGAATGATTGCAGCTTGAGAACATGCAAGCTGCTAAAAGAGTGTACAGATTTCTCAATGCATAATTCAGTATCATAAACATGTGCATGACACTAACTCATTCTTCTGCTAGACTACTTTAATTTCTAGACAATAACCTCACTAAATTAACCTGGAAAGAAAAAGGCACTCAATGTTTATAATTTGATTTCTGCCCTGTATAATTTTGGCTCCCCTCCTTCTCATGTAACTGCTAATATGAGTTACTGCAGATTTAGTATTTTGTTACAGTTTAATTCAATGGGATTTTTGACTAAGCTAGTGTCCAAAATGACTTTGCACTTGGTGACATCTGCGATGCCAGCATGCAAAATGATTCTTCTGGCATTTTTACAAATTCCATTGTACCATTGAGTATGTCTTGAGAAATCCAGCTATGGCCATATCTGATCTGGCTAAGAACACCAAGTAATATAACACAAATAATGATAATAGTTATTTTGCAGGAGTAACAGCTTCTGGCTATTTTCATTCTCTCTCAGGCAGATGTGTAGCCCAGGCATACTTTCAGTGTTTTCTGTATACCTGTCATAGTCAAAATTCTTTCAGATTTGACTAATGAGACTAGACAGTTTCATCAGGAGAGTCACATTATGGTCTTGATTTTTTCTGTTACAGAACAACTGGTATCTTTGAACAAAATCCATCTTCTGACTGTCTCTGCCATTCCTTCTACTGATGTATCTGTTGAAGCCCATTAGACATAGATCTTAGATGTATCTATATAGATACATAGATACATCAGATACAGATCTTAACATTTCTATTTGGCTGTCTTCAAGAGACTTTTCACTGTCAGAATGACTTTCTTTCCAAACCTTTTATTTGGAAGATATTCTGGTGATTAGGAAAACCTGATCTCAGGAAATTCATAACACCTTAAGAACTGAGGTCCATTGTTAGTCATTATAGTCCTCAGCATTTGCTGGAAGTGCTCAAGGTAACATTATTTGTCAGATTCAATTGTGTCCACTTTTTCAGACTGTGTTTACACTGTTGTCAAAGGTACACAATTTTTAAGATTTTGATGCTGCTTCTCTTCTGATTACTCATCTGCATTTTGTGATTCACTTCAGCTGCAACATTTTCATTGACATCATCCCTATGCCAGTAAAAACATGTTTTCTAACTAAACTGCTCTTCATTAGCTTCAGTTTCAGAGTCTGTCCTTGTTCCTGAGCTAGTATTTTCTCACAATTGACCATTTTTTGACTGATTAGCTCATCTCTTACTGTGTTACTGATACCATTAATTGACAGTGAACGACCCTGCCTCAGGTATCACACTGATCAAGGAAAAGGTTGTATGCACAGCATCAACTAACTGAGATTCATGGTAAAAAATGTGTGGAATCTACATCAGAAATACATAAAGACGTGTATTTCTAAAATTCTTCATATATCTAAAAGTCTAGATATTTATAAAGATAATGCATATACACTTATTTCTCATGGACATTTTTAATAACTAGACCCTAGAAAACACTGATGTTCACGGGGAAAAACGAAATCGGAGATGCAAGAGCACTAAGGTGGCTTAACGGCATTGGAAATTACAAAGACACTTGCTCATCTCTTCTTTTAACCGAGACGAAAGGAGAGGGTGCTCGCGGCTGGCACAGAGAAGCCGAAGGGGAGCTGGGTTAAAGTTACGCGTGCGGTGTGCTGGGCGCCCTGCGGTACCGGCAGCAGGACGTTCACTGCCTTTAGGGCAGACGCGGGAGGACGGAAAGGTGAAGGGCCGAAATAACATTCCCGTGTTCCTGCAAGAGGCTTAGGCCATCGGCTTCCGAGGGCATAGAGGGGCGACCGCCCGCAGTGCTGTCGCTGCCGGTGCGTGCCGAGCCCGGGCAGGGGGCTGGGGCGCTGCGGGGTCCCTCCGGCACCGCGGGATCCCTCCGGCAGTGCGGGGTCCCTCCGGCAGTGCGGGGTCCCTCCGGCACCGCAGGAACCCTCCGACAGTGCGGGGTCCCTCCGGCACCGCGGGAACCCTCCGGCACCGCGGCCGCTGCGCCGCATTCCCGGCGGACGGAGCGGAGGGGCCGAGTGGGGAAGCGAAGGGTCTGCTGAGGGATGGAGGTGTTCGCGCCCCGGGAACCGCCGAGCTCCGCCGGCCGGGTCGCGGCTCTCCGG
>VWZD01008792.1:41643-87226 GCA_013396695.1 Sakesphorus luctuosus
CCCATGTTTTAATCTTCTGTTTCCTGAATTGGGCTACAATCTAAATCTAAACTTTCTGCAAATTCCATAAAGAAGGGGTGAGGTGGTTGTGTGTACTATGAGTAATAGCCACTTAGTTCAAAACAGAAGAGGTTTTAAAACTTGGAATTTATCAGAATAGTAAAAGAACGAGTAATCACTGGTATAGCTAAAGCCTCTATTGTGCCTTAGTTGTGGTTTTGTAGCAACTAGAGAAATATTTTAATTTTGTTTTTAGAGGAAACCTATTTCTATGTATGTGTCATTCTTAAAGCAATTCAGTAAAACGCAGTTCAATGCTTAAAATGTCTTTAAGGTTACTGACTGCTGTCACTTTATTACAGGTTACCATACGGTGATACCAGTGTTAAAACTGAAACACTTGGAAGGGCATGTTGTTGAGGCAGTGTTTTATTGTGGTCTAGCCTGGCTGCTGGTAAATGCTTTTCCTTTTCAGTTCTACAGACTAGTGTGTCTTCCTATGTCATCCTATTTGTAGAATTGCATATTCTGTGGAGACTTCCACTGGAGTTGCATTTCCCACCCCTATTGTGTGGGATTGAAAGTGGAAATACTAAATGGTAAGTTTATTAAGGTTCTGTTGTAGTTCATGTATTTCCTACAAAAGTTTCAATATTGCTGCATTAGTGGTATTTTACTGGCATTGGTGGAAAGAGGTGGTTGGTATTTTTAGGTTTCATTCAACTTCATCGTTGGCTTTGCAAATGTGAGTTAAGCATATGCTCTGAGTCAGTCTGGGCCTTGAACCTGGTAGTGTTGCTGCCTAAAATCACCAACTCTTGAACCAGCTTATGTTGAATATGTGTTTTCCAGGTTCCAAGCTCGCAGCTCCAGGCGAGCAAGAATTTTTCTTTTTTAGCTGGTGCATGTTGTTTGTGTCAATAATGCATTACAATGAACAATATACACTGCTATTTGTTTTGAAAACTTGTTTTCTATGTGTATTTTCCTGTTCTGTAAAAATCTTACTCCCTTTTGCTTTCTTTTAAAACCCTGAAGTCTTCTCCATAGTGTTGTATACACCTTTTGTTTCCTCTCCTGTGTTGAAGCCTTGTTGATATTCAAGGAAAGTAAACCAGTCTAAGTTAATGGAATGGATTTTTTTAACTTGTTGAATTTGTACTTAAAATTGTACACAGTGAGGTTTTCCTAGAGAAACGTGTATTGTGTTCTTGAAGCTGGTCACGAAGCCCCTTTTTAGAAATCTGCAATTGGTTACTGTGGATTAAGCTAAATGGACTTCACAGCTTCAGAATAAACATTGTTACCTATTGTCTAAAATAGATGGTGTAGCCAGACTGAGGAAACAGTGAAACTTAATCCAAATTAGCCTAATTTTGGCAGAGATAATGAATCGAAGTAGTGAATGACAGCATGTTACGGAAATGATCAATGCTGAAGTTTAACCTTTTTTATATGTAAATTTAATCCCTGAACATACTACTGAAGAAGGGGTATGATTTGCTTTTGGTTATTTACTAGTTTAGCAGAAATACTGATTTGTTTGTTTGTTTGTTTTGTAATTATGTTTAGAGGTACTTTTTTCCTGGTTCAGAACACTTCTGCTTTGACAGAAGTCTCTGAATATAATCAGAACTCGAGAAGCTCCTATTATATTTTAATTTATTGTTACACACCAGTGTATTTAGTTGAATCACTTTGGTGTGAGTAGAACAGGAGGCTGGTTCAGGAAGTAGCTGATACTTTCTATCAGTGTGTGTTGTATATGGAATAAACACATTTTGAACACAGGACTGCCTTCCTGGTCAGCTGTGAACTATCTGGTCTGAAACTGAGTACGGAGACAGTAGTTCTGTCTAAGTAGTCACTGCTTTTTCCTTGGTTAGAGCCTGGTGTTTGGTGGGAAGAGCAGATGAATGGTTAGAGCACTGAAGTAGTAAGTGTTTGAGCTTAAGCAGAAGTTCAATCCAGTACTTCAGCTACTTTTTCATTATGTGTTTTGGAAAATAACTGGGAATGAGTTTTTGTAGCATTTCAATGGTTTCCTTGGGTTTTTAACTACTGAGGGGAAATGCAGTAGTGGCTTTTGGATGAAAATTTTTCCTTGAGATGGAGGAAGAACAAAGCACTAAACACATAAAAGAAGTAAATCATACAAATTTTGTGCCTTAAAGATCTTGTACTGCAATCTCAAGGATTGTGGTGGTACTGTTGTAGTTTCCAGTCACAGAATCATAGAATCGGTTGGGTTGGAAGAGACCTCTGAGATCATCAAGTCCAACCCTTGGTCCAACCCCAGTCCATTTACCAGATCATGGCACTCAGTGCCACATCCAATCTCAGTTTAAAAATCTCCAGGGATGGAGAATCCACCACCTCCCTGGGCAGCCCATTCCAATGCCTGACCACTCTCTCTGTAAAGAACTTCTTCCTGATATCCAACCTAAACCTCCCCTGGCAGAGCTTAAGCCCGTGCCCTCTTGTTCTACTGTTGGTTGCCTGGGAGAAGAGACCAACCCCCACCTGGCTACAACATCCTTTCAGGTAGTTGTAGAGCGTGATAAGGTCTCCCCTGAGCCTCCTCTTCTCCAGGCTAAACAACCCCAGCTCCCTCAGCCTCTCCCCATAGGACTTGTGCTCCAATCCCTTCACCAGCCTTGTTGCTCTTCTCTGGACCTGCTCCAGCCCCTCAATATCTTTCCTGAACTGAGGGGTCCAGAACTGAACACAATACTCAAGGTGTGGCCTCACCAACGCAGAGTACAGGGGAAGGATCACTGCCCTGGTCCTGCTGGCCACGCTATTCTTGATGGGGTGTGATGAGGCCTTAGCAGCCTTTAGTTTGGTGATATGCTGTGTTAACTGCATCATATATGAATTATCCTCAAAATGCTACACTTCACATCTGACTTTGCTATTGAGCTGTGAGATGAAGAAATCTGGACTTCTGGGTTCAGGGGTTCATTTTGTATTTTGGCAGTATCTTTGAGTAGTCTTTGCATAAAGTTTGGAGGAATGGTGTGTCTCAGGCCTCTTGGTTTGGCATACTATGAAGGCTAAACCCCAAAGGGTATTCCTGTATGTTTTTATTTGATGTGCCTTTCTTACTGAAAAGACAGTTCTATGTTCCTGTAATTGCTGCTGTTTCCAAGAGTAGCTAAATCCACAAATGGATGGCAATAACATAAACACAAAGGTTGCCTTGCAGGTAATGAATAGTGTTGCTATAGCTGTGTTACTCTAAGGATATAAACAAGACAAGGGTTTTATAAGAACAGGCACTACCTTTTATTAGATGAACTGCTGCAGTGGTGGGAGAGAGGACATAGGCACAGACATCCAGGTGGCAGGGAACATGACAGGAGCAAGCTTCAGACATCCAAGTGCTGAGTTCCTGGGAAAGTTACTCAATTCTTTGGAGACACCATGTGGAGATTTTGTACTGCATGGATTGTTGCAGGCATGTTGCAGATACAGGTGAATGTCGCTGTGTGTTTTCTTTTTTATACGTAGCTCGTAGTTTGGTGTCTGACCTAGCAACAATATTTAGTCCAATTCTTATTCAGAGAATAAGGAATTAAGTGCTGAAAACCGGTTAGCAGCTGTAGGATGCTGTTTAAATAGTCAATTGTTTTTGCATTACTGCAAAGATGATGTCTTCATAAGGAGTGAGGAGGTTGCTTTGCAGAAAGCAATGTCAAAAAGTAAACCTGTGAAAATACTTTTCAAATGTTCCTGTTCCCGTGTAAAGCATGAGGATGTGTTTTCCTTTGAAGCATCTGACTACTGGAAATCACTGGGGAGAAAAATGCTCGGAGTGCCTTATTTAAAGAGCTCATCTGTGTTACTTTTGTGGTGACATGGTCTTGGTCACTACTGTGACTTCTGTGTAGTGAGTCTGCAAGATGCAGATAGAAGTGTATTGCTTTGCAAGGGTTGGATCTTTAGACGTGACTAATGCTTAATAATACTTAATAGTAGGATTTTATTTTTGCCCTGTTGAAATCCCTAGTTACTCATCACGGGATAGAGGAATGTACAGTTAAGCCAGTTCTCTGAGTACTCTGAATATCTTGCCTTCAATTCACATGTCTCCTTTTCTTAGGGCAGATGGATGCAAAGCAAGGAGCCTCTCCTCTTGCACTGCTCCGTGCCCCAACAACAAAAAGAAAACACTGTTCCTGATATTGTTGACCTCTGTGTGCTGCCTGTGCAGGTGCTCACTTGTTTAGGTTTTCTAGCACTTGATGCACAATCTTCACCTACAGTCAGGTGTCAGATTTCTGTCCAGTCCATTCTGTGTTTCACTAGTTGTGAATAAAGAGGAAGAGAAGTGACTGGATGGTAGGAGAAATCCCTGGCTTTGAATTGGGAAGTGTTTGTAAGCTTGCTCATCAATGGTATGTGGCTTTATGTTAGCAAGGCCTTCTTAGTGAAGCCTTCATAACTTTCCTTGACTTGTTCTTCTAAGTAAATTGCACATATTTTGTAAGTGCTGTTAGGATGAAGCCTGTCAGTGTAACTGTTAGGAATGCTTTTGAGTTTGGTGATTTATGTAGTGGCAGTGTCAGTAGTCAACATCCATGTATTTGAATTCGCAGGTTTTTTCCTCCTGAATTGGACAAAGCTCCCTCTGCCCAAGTCTGTCTGCAGTTGGGGTAGGTGTAGGCGGTGGACTTAACCCCATGCCCAGTCATTAGATATTTTGGTTTTAACTCTCAGGGAGATTACCATGGTCTTATGTGAGAATGGGGAGGGTGTTAAAAAATACAGCAAAGAAACAAAAAACTGAGAGGATTCTCTCCAGTTTCGTGGTGCACATTTTCACATAACTTAGGATGTATCAATTTCCAAACCACTTGAGTGATCAAGATTTTGTTCTTCTTTGGGGAACAGGAGGAAATTCTGTGCAACTCATACTGTCTGACAAAAAACTTTCCCATGAGGAGGCAGATAGTTTAGTTGTCCACATATAGTTTATCTTCGGAATTCATAACAGATCTTAAATTGAAAGTAGTTTGGGTTGATGCTTATTTTATTTTTTTGTAAAACAAAACAGCTCCCCAAACAAAACAAAGCAAAACCGTTTAGAAATAAAGCCATAGGCTTTTCTTCTAGAGTGTGCTTGCTGAGTTTTTTTACACAGTATGACAGAAATACTGTGTAAAATGATGAAAGCATTTCACACTTAAGAATTCAAGTTTTATGAATCTAAGAACTTTATCTTGGTCAGCTATAGAATTGAGATGTAGCTGGCCATATGCACTGCAGCAGTGCATTTTCTCTTGGCAGCACCATACCCTACAGCCATTTAAATCCAAAGAATCATTTTAATGTAAAATAGAGTAAGGGTTAGAGATAGCATCTTTGGTAGATTGGTGACCAGGGTAATATTTATGCCACGGTTTTTCTGTTTCTCAGGAAGACTGGGGTTAATTGTAGCTTGGCAAGTAAAAAAAAAAGTTCCATATTGTTTTTCTGCAGTAGATTCCTGTTGCTATGCAACAAACAGAATGTCACTTAGTACAGGATATATTAAATTGGTATTCCCAGCACATATCTCTGCCCGTTCATTTTATACTTTCACAGGAGGGTATGGCTCTGGCTTCCTGTAGCACTGTAGTATCAGTGTATGTTGGAGCTGCTATTCTGGTGCTCGCTGTGGCTGCAGTGACGTCAGTGCACTTGCAGAGCCTTTCTTTGTTTTCGGGTGGATGGGACACCTGTGCCACACAATCAGCTTCCTAACAGACAAAAAGGGGTGGTGGTTATCTTCCCCGAGGTGGGATGCTATTGCCAAGCAACGTGGTAACACTTCAAAAGGGAGAAATTTCTCAAAAGGAAAATATATTAGGCTCTGAATTCTGAAAACCTTTGTATATGATGAGGAGAAAATTAATGCAGATGGCACTAAATGAATCTTTGAAGCAAAAGATCCAGTAAATTTTTAATGATTAGAATTAACTTTGATATTTGAATATGTCGATACTTCCTCTCCCACCTCCCCGTTCCCCAGTGGTAAAACCAGCCAATCTCAGCATCTAAACTCTCCATTTGCTCTTGATGGATTCTGGAATATATGTTTAGGAGTACTTGAGAAAATTACTCTCTGTGGCTCTGGAACTGGTAATTAAGTAATGGACAAATGACAACATCTGGTAAGGCATTATTTTATAATCTAGTTAGACTTCCGTAGTGGAAAAGGAGACAAAAATAATATTTGAAAGCTAGAAGGATGTTAATTTGATCTTTACTTCAAAGTCTGTCATGCAGTGTAGATGTCTGAAATATAGAAAATTGCAAGCTGGGGATTTGTAATACTGTGCTTTTAGAAAGCAGGCATTGTGTCTTACATGCCATCACGTTTATGCTGTGTAGCAATCCATCTTATTTAAAGCAGTTCTCTGAATTTTCTTGTGGACTTTGAAAGCCAGTTTACAAAATCTTAGCTGAAATTAAGTTAGGTAGTAAAATTAGCAGGTCAAATGCTGTCTCTGTTTCTGCTCTTAGAACTGAAAGATGCCATTGTGTAACCTCTCTCTTTAAATTGTCAGTGTGAAGCAGGATTAGAAGTAGCTGTTTTTTTAAATACTGTATGAATGTACTTATGTGTGGCTTCTTAATAAAGCAGAAATCAAAAAGAATAAAAATAAAGTTAGGAAAGATTCAAAACACCTCTCAGTACTGTACTCTTGCTTGTTTTGCCAAGGGGGTGCCTCTAATCTATAAAGCAGCATTGAGCAAGCAGCCTTTAGTAAGACAAATTTCTTTTTTTTGTAGTCTGGTGCTTAGTTCAGATTTCAGTGCAGGGAATTCTGTGCCTGTTTTTAAGCAGACTCAGTAAAAACCATTTCTCTGTGTATACAAAGAGACCTTTACGCAACCTAAAAAATTCTTACGGCATCTGATGAGATCAAACCTGAGCTTTGTCACAGAGAAACGATTTAAATATAATGGATGGGGGTGCTTGGGGGCTTCTTGCTTTCTGTTTTGGGAAGAGCAGTCTTTGCCTCTGTTGCACTGCTCTTTGGTGAGAATGAGAAACTGCTTATGGCTTTCAATGCTATGATGGCTTATTTTATTTTGTCTTTTTGCACAGGAAACTGTAGGAATTTGTAAAACTGTCTCCGCTTCTTAAGGAGGGAGCAGAATGTAATTTAATTGTGAAGGTAACAGGTGCTCTCTAACTTTAATGTGTAGATGGACAAGTTCTAGAATGGAATTCACAGGGAATTGAGAAGCTTGAGATGGAAGTTTTAAGTAGTGTGCTGGTAGGCTACTTGGGAAACTCTTAAAGGAACTTGAAGTAGAAAGTGGATGTTTTTAAAACACTGTGATTGTAGGGCAAGGAGCATTTAAAAGTTAAGCTCAGGTGCTACAGTGCTATAAATAGGGCCATAACACAATGGTCAGCTTTTCATATCCATCACCTTCCCCCCAAATTGAAATGACATTGTGTCAAATCCTGTAGCTTTGATACTAATAGTCCAAAGTTCTGTTTGGCTGTCAAAAAGACATCAATACATTCTTTGTGTGTGTGTGACCAGTGACACCAACCTGCCAGCTCTTGGTCATTAGTTAATACTAATATGCATATGCTACATGCAGAATTACCTTACAGAGGATGTCAAAGCATGTGAATGATTATATGCTATTTTTTTCTCCCCTACAATAGAAACTGGATTCAGGTTTGTAGGAAGAAATAAATTGTGGTTTGAAGGCTGCTTTTTCTTTTTCTTTTAGGTTGTCTTTCTCTGTTGGCAGAGGCTGGAAAGTCTCTAATGAGTGAGGTAGAGAATTGCTTGAAGATAAGATGATTTCATGGACTCAGCTCAGTGTTTTCTGCAAGGACTGACTGCTTTTTATTTTTTCAAAGCATTTCTGTCCTTTGGTGCAGGTTGAGTTGTTCATAGTTGTCAGGAGTGTTCATTAGCTGTGTCCTGACTTGTTTCCTTGCTGACTAACTTAAGTCTGTGGGCCCAATCTGTCAAAATGTTAAATTATTCAGCATATACCTTTGTCCTTCAAAGCACAGAGAACATCATATGGCCACTAAAGACAAAAGGGACTCTAGATCATCTTGGATTAAGTGATCACCATCAGAAGGCACCAGTTGTGCTTCAGCTCTCCAGTGGAGGAAACAACTTCCCATCTTTAATTTCCAACTTTTGCTAATTTCTGAAAAAGAAACATGTTCAAGTTTGAAATTCTCAGATGGTGTATTTTATGATACTGCTTAAACTGTGTGTAACTACTGATTTTGGTATTCAGAACAAGTTTTGATTAATGTGCAAAAAAGTCACTACACACTGAATAATGAAGAAACCTCCGAGCTGTTCGTTTACGCCTCAGTTCATCTACCCAAAGTCAGAGGCAGTCTGAGAAAAAAGGTGGGAGGGGTGAGAGGAGTAAGTATGTAACTTAGACTTTTTAATGGTTTTACAACTGTAAGTCACTTCTTCTTTCATATATAAGCAACCAGAACTGTTAGTTGTTCTTAACTCCTGTACATTTTTTTAACTTCAAAGGTTATTTTTTAACCATAGTACAGTGTCATTTTTCATGTTCTTTAAAAGTTGAAATACTAAGCCAAACATAATATGCTGTGATATTTGAAATACGTATAGATTTGGAACAGCTAGATTGTCAGCAGCATGTGCTGCCTAAAATCACTGTAACCTTTGCTGGTTCTTGTCCTGTTGGTAGAACATGCACATCTAGGAAGCTGAAACTGTAATTATGGCAAGGTGTGCTTACCAGACAGGAACAGTAAGTCCTGGAGTCTGTGGTGGTCCTGTACTGTGCTTAATCAGAGTTGCTAACTTCAACCAGGCTGATATCCACCAGTAGTTATCTGCCAGTTTTTAAGATACCACTGGGACACTTAGTTCCTTGTTCTAGTGTTTTGCGTAGGTAAGACCAGGTGGCTTTTTCTGAAGGTACTTTCAATTGGTCTAAGCCTTATATAACGTGACAGTCCTCTTTGGTGACTCCTTTTAGATGCTCAGAGGTGCAATGAATGAAGAAATGGTCACTTTTATGTGTTTTGGCTACATGGCAGATGTAGGCCTGGTGATTAAGGAAGGAGGTGGTGTGGGTATCCTTGTGAGTAGCAAGGAACAGGTTTTCAAAACAGCTGTACACGTTCTCTGGCTATGTCTTTGTAGGGTCTGGGGAGAAAATGATGGCAGGGACCAGTCTGAACAGACAAGATTTTTCCTGCAGACTCTGGTCTGCAGATTGCAGTTTGAGCATGCCAGTCAAATGCATCTTTAATCTGGGATAGTGTCATCTCTATCAGGAAACTTAATCCCATTCTGATTTATGTTTGGAGTTTTTGTCTGTGTCATTTAAATGTTTTTCAATACTGAGGCTTCCATGCTCCCTAATTTTGGACAGTGCAGAACTGTTTATTCTCTCTGAAGCCACATCTAGTGTATGTGAGGCTTCATGTTCCTCCTAAGTGTCTTGGGTTGAGCTGGCAAATTGCCAACTGCTTAAGAACAGAGAAAAAGGGTTCTTCTTCAACTAGCCAAGAGAAAAAAAAGAGGGAGAAGAAAAAAAACTTTTAAACTAAGTTTATGCTGAAACTAACTACATGTATTTATACAGAAAAGAGAAAATTAAAAGAAAACTACAATATAACACACACACAAGTTATATATAACTTTTTACTCTTTAATAAGCACAGATTTTACTATTTTAACTACAAATCATTTTAAAAAAAGTCAATTCTTCAAAGACAGACTTAAGCAAAGAGAAGAACTAAGAACAAACATTTTACTTTGTTAAGATAACATGATAGTGAGCTGGTGCTGTGAGCTTGGGCCTCCCTGTCTTTCTTGAGACAGCACGGTGTGTCTTGCTAGAGCAACAGTTACAAAGCAACTGCCCAAGCCACTCTTACACACTGGATTTTACTTTTATTGAGATGATGTAAGATGGTATAGAATACAAAATTATTAGCTAAAAGAAGTCAGCTGTTAGCTAGCCTAGCCCAGCTCAATGCAGCTGACAATTCTAGGCCTAATATGATCTTTAAAGCCTAAATTTAAGCCCACTTTGCTAAACTATAACACCTCCTAAGTATTTTCAAGATTAAAATCACCAATTTCATTAATCTCTCATTGTGATCTGTTTTTAAGACATCCTGGCAGTTGGTCTCCACTTGGTCTACATTGTTTGGAAGCTGAGGCTGATTGTTGTCTAGTCTGTCATGTACTGAGATTTGCGTCTGTTCTTTGGAATGTATCTAAATGTAGACCTGAGCTGTTTTCTCCAGACACTTTTCTGGTATGCCAGTATTACTCAGAGTTCTACCCTGCTTGCATCTTCTGGGCTTCTGTCCTCTCCAGTAATAGCAAGCATACTCTTCCGTATCTCTGTGGTTCTGCTGCAGCACAGGCATTGCAAAACTGCTCTTGATATATTTTCTGAATATCCCTTTGAAAACTCCTTTCTGCTCTCCTTACAGTGATTTTTGTGTGTGTATCTCTCTTGCAGAAATGTCCTGTGAATGCTGTTAAGAACCAAGTCATACTACAGCATCTGCTGCTTCTCTATTATAGCCAGGTGGGGGTTGGTCTCTTCTCCCAGGCACTCAGCAATAGGACAAGGGGGCACAGGCTCAAGCTCTGCCAGGGGAAATTAAAGTTGGAGATCACAAAAAAATTCTTTCTAGAGAGAGTAATCAGGCATTGGAATGGGCTGCCCAGAGAGGTGGTGGATTCCCCATCCCTGGCGGTTTTTAAACTGAGATTGGCCGTGGCACTGAGTGCCATGATCTGGTGAATGAACTGGAGTTGGACCAAGGGTTGGACTTGATGATCTCGGAGGTCTTTTCCAACCCAATCGATTCTATGATTCCATGGTAATTAGGGTAGTACTCCAGTAGAACTAGAGGAAATTAAACTTATTTGATATTAATAGTTCAGAAGTAGCATTGAAGAGGTATTTGTAATTTCTTGGCAGGTTTTTAGTGGTGTTTTTCTTGGGAGTGATGTTAAACATAGGTTGTTCATAAACCTGACAGCTGACTTCCTTCCCCATTCAGAACCTCTCATCTGCTCTGGACGTAACACTGGGCTACGAGTTTCTGCAAACCTGACTGACATCCCTCCCAGGTCTGAGGTTCTGAACACCAGCTGAAAACACAGTAGTGATGGTTTCACAGAAAATTTTGCTGAGTCTCTCCTCAGCTTGGAATTGAATGTGTTTAGCTTAAGCCAAACAACAGCAGTCTCTTGAAAGCTGAGGCTCGTAGCCATGACATTCAGGGTTTTCTCATAGGGAAAAGTTCCATAGTAAATGCAGGCACAAAGTACACACAAAAAGGCATCTGTCGTAGTTGAAGCTTGCAAATTTTTACGCAGCTGAGAACATGAGCTTTGTAAAAAGCAGCGTGGAGCAATCTGTTGCTGGTGTCACTAATAGTATCATGGAGAAAAGACTGCAGCGTAAAGAGTGAGAATGGTATGAGCTTCCCTGGTAATGCCTGGGGTATGGTGTTGAGAAGGATTAATTACCCTCTTGGGATCCAAGCAGGATATAAGTTTGTGGGGCAAGATGTTGGGCTACATCTTGCTGATAATCACCTAAAAGAGGAGAGAAGGAGTAACTTTTTTTTCTATAGTTACACAACTGCAATATGCTTCAGATTTCATTCCCTTGCTGTGGTACCAGAGTGTTGCAGGCACCTGATTAAAATCCTTTCAGGCTGCTGTTTGCTGCAGTGGATTGTAGCAGTGTTCTGTACTGAATCTTAAACTCACTCTGACTCGCAGGAGAAACTCCAGGTTTTCATCAGAATGAAGTATATTGTCCAAACAGGAATCTACATAGTCTAGGAACCTTACGGGGAGTCTAATGCATTAGAGAGTATTTTGTGACTTATAGTCAGTCTGTTCTTCTACAGTATAAAGCTAATTGTTTTTAAAACAAAATGTTTCACGTGAAAATAAATCTCTGGTTGAAGCAGCTTTGTACCATGAGAGTTAATTTTGCTGAGATGTAATTAGCAATACTTGTGCCTTCTGCACCTACAAAAAATACTACCTGAACAGACAGGGGGTTTTGCCTCCTTTGTACACAGCTTATTTGTGTTCATTAGCCTGAAAGTGTTGGAAGTACTGCTAGACAGTGTTATTAAATACTAATTTTCTGTGTAGCTAGTCGGAACACTTAGGGGATAAGCTCTTAAACGGGTAATCATGGATTATTTACTTCTAGAAACTAGCTGAATTTTCATGCTGAAGTGTTAGTGTGGCCACTTCTACCTGCAAAATAGCTTGAAAATGCAAAAGCCTTTTCATTTTTCTTTCCTTTTTTGTTGCAACAAGCCAGTATTTGTAGTTATGGTCTTTTCATAGAATTCCTTTAATCTTCTGTACACTGCTGAGTATCTTTTGGTGTAAGTGAGAAACTTCATACTGCTTGTCTCTATTGGATATTAGGCTTAAAATGCTTCATAGACAGTATGGAAGAACAGATCATAAGGAGAATGGGAGTGGGGAGAGTCCCCAGGCTTTTTATCCAGCTCTAGCAAATGCATGTACAGAGAGAGTTTAACCTGCTGTTCTAAGTAAAATCCAGAGGTGCCAGGTAAGTGGCCATTTTTCGTAGCAGGAGCATCACATCCCTTTGAAAAATGAGTGCTGGGTTTTTTTTATCCCCCCTGTGTATCTTAACTAGTGGGGCCAGCAAAGGCACAAATTAAAACCTGGAACAGATACCTGCATTTTAAGCCTCTGTCAGTGGAATTCTTAATGAAACAAATGCTTTCTCTGTTCACTTGGCAGTCAGTGTCTTTCTGTCAGCTTAACCTGCCAAGGGTGCTTTCCGTGTGATTGCTGTAGGGTTACAGATACCTGTAGGTGAGATGGTCAGGAGAACATCCACAAGGCCATCTTTAGAGCTTGGGTTTGTAGCCCAGCTGTTATGGAGCTGCTACCAAAAAGTATAATAGGGTGAACAGGACGTGACTGGTAATGGAGTTTTCAGACCTGTGTAATGCATGTAGCCATTCTTGTTTTCTGTTTTATCTCAATAACATAGCTCAGTACAACATTTGGGAATTTAATTAGGCTTGGTCAAAATAAATGTTGTTTATGAAGCTGATCTGATCTGTGCTTTGTCTGAGCTTCAGTAAATGCTGATGAGTGATGTCTAGCACTTGCTAAAATTGTAGCTCATTGCAAGCTTTGTGGAAATTAGAGCAGAATAATTTTTTTTTGTCTAAAACTGTGTATCTGCTTTTTTTCCATTATTCTTGTCTTGAAAATTTTGATGTTAATGGAACATTATTTTTTGTAATATCAATTAAAGCCATTTAAAAAACCAGTTTATTCCTGTAAAGATATTTAATTTTTTTCTGTGATTGGGATTAACTGGACAAACTGCAGCTGAAGTATCAATTCTAAATTTAGCTTGCATTTAAAAAACCTTTTTATATGCCCTGTTTGCAAAACAGGTTCTTGTCTAAAAATGAGAGTTTTTGTTTCCTAGCTCTACAATGTCTTTATCTATGGTTTAGGCAAGGCTTGATCAGCTCAAACCACTTTAGACTGTTTGCTCATCTTGAGAGATAATAATGTAAAAAGCCATTTTAAAAAGTTGCTGCAGGGTATAGAAGCCCCAAGACTTCCCCCAGTATTTTCCCAGTGTGGGGGGAACTTCAGTGACAGGCTGTGCTCTCCGTGTGACCATGGCAAAATATGCTGGGATTATTTGCAGCTCTATTTGATCCGTGGAATGCACTGCATCTATTGTTAGCTCTCCAGCTGAAGCAAGAGCAGGAGTTGTTTTTCTCTTTTGACATTGCAGCAGGTCTGGCTTAGACACTGCTCTGTCGGTCTTGAGTAGTTAAAGGTGATAGTATTGGCAAACTTCCCATCCTTTTAGTGGCCATGGGGGGGCTGAGGTGTGGGAGATCGTAGCTTATGTGGTTGGGTTTGCTTTTAAATTCTTCACAAGACTGCAGGCAGTATCTCTTGAAGCCTGTAAAGTTCACTGTGTTCAGCTTTCCTGTTCGCTTTAGAGTCCCTTGGAAGTATAAGCGCTTTTCCTGGGTAATTCCTTACCACAGAGATTAAACACTGCCTGTGTGACAGGAATGGGGACAACGTTGTCACATCCAGCCTGTAAACACAACAGCGTTGCTAACCCACATGTGTGTGATTATTTGCTGTTGCCTGTTCAAAAGAGATCATCTTCTTTTTTCCCCCTCTTTTATTTTCTCCTCAGTGCAAAATTTGGGTATTGAAGTCCTCACAGTTTCATTGCAGAGTGCAAAGACCTGCTTGTTGTCTCATTCAGTCTTAGTCTGCATCGTACTTCAGTGTCTTGTCTTTCTATATTTCTTATATCTGATGGAGGCTCTCAGAGGGACATGGAGCGATGCTGTTCTGATGTTGCCTGATAACTAGAGGGAGGACAGGGCTTTCAGGGCCCTGGTTTAGGTTGATCTGTTTGATATGAAATACTAGAGAACAATACATCAGAAGTAGTGTATCTGTATATTAAGTATGAAATAATGCAGATAGGTTTGAAAGCTGTTATAGCTAAAATTAATGCCAGATTAAAGTGGAAAGCTCGCCAAGATTTTCCCTGTTGTGATCCCTGACTATTTGTGTAAACCGGGACTTCCTTCTGAGTCCTTAAAACAATAGAAAATGGCTCTTTATCTAAAAGACTTTGCTTCCTATCTTAGATTTAACTACCCTGATAACAAAGCAAAGAAAACAGGATGTGTAATTTAAACAAGACAGATTTCAGAGTTCTGTGATTCCCTGCCCATGGAAAGAGTTCTGTTTTGTGTGAGCAGGAGAGATGTCTCTAACTACCTGAAGGGAAGTTGTAGCCAGGTGGGGGTTGGTCTCTTCTCCCAGGCACTCAGCAATAGGACAAGGGGGCACGGGCTCAAGCTCTGCCAGGGGAAATTGAAGTTGGAGATCACAAAAAAATTCTTTCTAGAGAGAGTAATCAGGCATTGGAATGGGCTGCCCAGAGAGGTGGTGGATTCCCCATCCCTGGAGGTTTTTCAACTGAGCTTGGCTGTGGCACTGAGTGCCATGATCTGGTAAATGGCCTGGAGTTGGACCAAGGGTTGGACTTGATGATCTCGGAGGTCTTTTCCAACCCAATCGATTCTCTGATCCTATGTCTGTGTTAGAGCAGCATTAAAACAGGAGAGGTGCCCTGCTGTGGCAGACCCGTGTTGGATGCGCTCCCAAACGCTGTCCTGGAGAACAGCAGTAGGAGAAGCTGCTTGGAAGAAACTACCAGCAGCCCCTTAGTGATCCCTTTTCCTCCCCATCTGCCAGCACCCTGGAATCCATTGTCTGTTTCGAGGTGTTTTGGAACATGCTTATTAATATCTTCCATTGAATTTTGTTCTAAGAACCTGTTATCCATGAATTCTTCTAATTCCTTTTTAGCTTGCTGATCTTATCTGCCTCTGTAACTTCCTGTAGCAACAAAGTCCAAAAATTCGCTGTCTCTGTATGTAATTTTTAACCTTTAGGGTGGCAGGGATTTATGTTAAGTCAAATCAAAAGCTCAGATTTGGCAACTGGCTTGACCTTGCTCTGTCATTGTGTGTCCTGCTTGTTAGGCAGCCTGGTTTATGGTATGCAGTACAGTATAGTGAATGTATTTCCTTCCAAGTGAAAGGAAAAGGAGGAGCAATCATGTTGTTTGTGCTACCATAAGACCAAAAGGGCATTGTTAATTTTCCTCAGTGTGGATTAAGTGGATATGCAGATGAAGGAATTTAGACTATCCAAATAGCACCTTCCAATTTATTCCCTTTAGCAAATAAAGGTCTGCTGTAGTAAGGAAAGATCTTTCTAAACATTTTGACAATTTTTGACAGGTTACTTTGGTGATTGCTCTAGCGGTTTGTAATATTTTTATGGAACTGTCTCTATAAAAGTGTTCTTTGTGTGTCTAGCACAGAGGCAGTACATGTTGCGTAATTTTTATGGCTGGAGGGAAGAGCCTGAAACTTGTACAGCTCCTGTGCATGATTTACACTGTGCAGGAACAGGGTTTCCTTGCAGCTATTGCATCAGGTCACTGTTCTGCTGCTCTACCTGGTTCATTACTTGTATTACAGGTCAGTTTTGCTCACTTTTCTCTCTTTCCATTATTCTTTTAACTATACCTAGGTATCTGTATTTAAAACAAAGCACAGAAAACAGAGTAGAAATGCTATGACACAGAGGAATATTAAATTTGCAAGTTTAGAACCTGTAATGCAGGAATGCCAGTATTAAGCTGTCTTTAAATTCACAGAACCCTTGTATGTCGGGAGAAAAGTCAATATATTTTTATGGTGTAGTAGTATCGGTTGGCTCTTCAACATTCCTTTCCTCTATCTCCTCGTTACCAGAGTTGTAAAACACGGTGACCTCAGAGGATAGTTATGGTGGCAGCACTCTGTATACTGTGGCTTTGATAGAAATGCTTTACTTGACCCTTGAGTTTTTCAGTGTAGGTATGTATTGACTGAAAAAACCCCCACCATCTGTAAGTTCACAGTCTAGTGAAATGCTTGAAATTACTCCTCCTTTTTCTTTACTGGCTATTACATTCTTATTGCTTATATTTGTGGGTTGGCATGGTTTGTGTATCATGAATGTTGGGATTACTCTGGGAATTTTCACATAAAATTTCAGGATGTTTTAAGTCTTAATCTGACACTAATGAAGGTTTTGGGCTTGATTTCTCTTATATCCCCCATTGTTAGGAACAGGTGTAGGAGTAATTCTTCAGTGATGAAAAGTGGAGGGTTTTTGGGCTTTGGATGTTGAATAGGTTAACTGTTTAATGTTGAATTAAGGCAAGAAACTGATGAGTTTGTTTTGAGGAGTCTGAAACACTGTTTAAAAAAGTTTCCAGGTAGTGTGCACTTAGAAGGTATAGTTACAGCAAAATTTTAATCTTTCTGTCTGACAGTTGCTGGTGTACAAAGTAAATGTAGCTGTGTGTAAGCAAATGGGGTTGTGTTCTAGCTAATTCAAAATTCAATTACATTTAGATGTCAGGAACCAAAAGCTGTCTCTATTTACACTTGTAAAGCTCCTATTGAAAGAAGCAGAGGTTATGTAATTTAAATTTAGGCCAAACTAGGTTCTTTTGGATGGTTTGGTGCAGTGAATGATGCAGGAAAGGCCTTAGTTGTGGTGTACGTTAGAATTGCGCAGGGGCAGCACCTGGTGAGAATATACACTGACCGCAGTGAGATGCCTTTGCAAATAACTTACACACATCCACCATTTTAAGGTAGATAACTTCTAATACAGAAAACCTCTACCTTTTGTTTCCATTAAAGCAGCTGTGAACTTAATTAATTAACTGTTTGATCCAGTTAAGAGTACCAACTTTGTATTAACTATTTTGTTCCTCTGCAGTATTTTTGCAGAAAACTAGCTGCAAAAATCACAGTGACTTAAATGTTTCAAACATAACTTCTCATATGCTTTCTTTTGCCCTGGGAAATGAAACTTTTTGACTTAAAAGGTTTTCAATATAGAATAAAGGAATGTTTGGGTTTTTTCTGCGAATTGCTTTCATAGATACATAATACCATAACCAAGATTAAAATACAAAAATACTGCAGTAAATTTGGATTCCTACTAAAATTGTAGTGACAGCAAATTGATAATGAAAATCTGGTTATAGCCACTTGCTATTATAATTGAACAATTTGTTTTAAGTTTTATTACTGGAGTACCCAAAATTGAATATTGATGAAGGGCAGACATGATTCTGGATGTCATTGCTGCACAGCTTTTGCAGAGAACAGCATTTTTGGCTTTTATGGTTTTACAGAGGTGCACAGAAAACAAACTGAACAAAAAGTTTTAAGCAAGACGAAATATTTTTCCAGTAAAAATCAAAATGGTGGTATTGTTAGTTAAATGTAAGTATAGAGATTTTAGGTGAGTTAAATCTAGGCTGCATCAAGTAAACTAAACTTAGAATACAGTACTAAAATTGCAGGGCATATTAATGCTATTGTTTTCTCTTCAGAGGAATCATAGAATCGATTGGGTTGGAAAAAACCTCCGAGATCATCAAGTCCAACCTTTGGTCCAACTCCAGTCCCTTTACCAGATCATGGCACTCAGTGCCATGTCCAGTCTCTGTTTAAAAATCTCCAGGGATGGGGAATCCACCCCCTCTCTGGGCAGCCCATTCCAATGCCTGAGCACTCTCTCTGGATATAATTTTTTTGTGATCTCCAACTTCAATTTCCCCTGGCAGAGCTTGAGCCCGTGCCCTCTTGTCCTATGGCTGAGTGCCTGGGAGAAGAGACCAACCCCCACCTGGCTAGAACTTCCCTTCAGGTAGTTCTAGACAGTGCTGAGGTCACCTCTGAGCCTCCTCTTCTCCAGACTAAACAATCTCAGCTCCCTCAGCCTCTCCCCATAGGACTTGTGCTCCAGTCCCTTCACCAGCCTTGTTGCTCTTCTCTGGACCCGCTCCAGCACCTCAATATCCTTCCTGAACTGAGGGGCCCAGAACTGAACACAACACTCAAGGTGTGGCCTCACCAACGCAGAGTACAGGGGAAGGATCACTGCCCTGTTCCTGCTGGCCACGCTATTTTTGATCCAGGCCAGGATCCCATTGGCCTTCTTGGCCACCTGGGCACACTGTTGGCTCATGTTGAGCTTCCTGTCAATTAGTACCCCCAGGTCCCTTTCNTGCTGATGATGGACTCAATCCGCTCATCTAAATCATCAATAAAGATGTTAAACAGGACTGGACCCAACACTGACCCCTGGGGGACATCACTAGTGACCGGCTGCCAGCTGGACACAGCCCTTTTCACCAGCTCTCGCTGGGCCCGGCTCTCCAGCCAGCTCCTAACCCAGCAGAGAGTGCCCAGAGGAAGGGCTGTTGTATTGCAGTTCTCCATTGTAAGCGTCCAGCAGGCTTTTTACTGACCAGGGAAGGGATCCAGAGGGAGCCTTTTGGCAAAGGCACCACACCCAGGCTGCCTGCCTGGCTGCTGGGAGAGGCCTCAGCAGTTTCTGCAGTAACCTGCTGTTTCAGGAGGCACCTCCTGAAACTCTATGAAAGGTGGTCAGTTGGTTAAAAAACTTGGTTGTAATAATGCCAAGGTCATGGGTTCAATCCCCTATGTGGGCCATCGAATTAAGTGTTGGACTCGATAATCCTTGTGGGTCCCTTCCCACTCAGAATAGTCTGTGAGTCTGTGGTACAATGGTAGAAATTACTGCTTTGTCTTCTGATCCTAAAGAATCTTCAGAGGCATCAGAAGCTGAGTGCAACTCATTGTCTAAGGTATAAGAGTTGATGGAAAGCTGTTTTAAACAGCCTCAAAATCAAGAATGTGGGGCTTGGTAGGGTGGTTTTTTTGCTGCCAAAGCTGTATAGTTTTCACTGCCGGAGGCTGCTTTAGAACACTTAGTGGTGGTATGATACCAAAAATGATTTGAAGCACTTCTAAAAAGGTTTGAGGAAAGAGAACTTTTTTAAATGACATTGCAGCTATGGTCTTGCAAACTCAGACAGTGTATTGACTGACTCAAGCTAAAACTCGTTATGCGAAAAACAGGGGCCTGTTGTCTTTGGGATTGCTCTGTGAGTCAAATGGCATGCACAGAGCAGGAATTTGTGCAGTCATTCTGCAAACAGACCTTGTGTACTGTCTGGCAGGGTTTTTAAATTCAGTTTGTTAAAAATATAACCTCTCCATATATGCTGAAGTGAAAACTTTCAAAAACATAGGATTTGCTGATATGTGCAAGTTTTAACTCTAAGCTTTCATTAGCCACTATTTCTAAAAGTGTGACTTTGTATACAAAGAGGAGCGTGGATAGCACCAGTCTATTTATAGGACAAAGAACATCAATGCAGATTTTCCTTCACAATTTTATTCTGTTTTCTTGCAGACAGATTCAGATCAAACTATTACAAAAAGGAGAAGAGAAGGTTCCACATTTCCTCTTCATCCTTTTATACATATTTATGCACCTGGCATGAAAGGCCATTCCCAGAGGCTGGAGTTTTGGAGAGCAAACAGCTGATTTCAGAACCAACACCAAATACCACAAACTCAAAATAGTCAAACTTTTTTAGGAAGAACAAGTTAATAGTTGTTCAGTCTTCAGTGGTCAGTTATTTGAATTATCAGAGTTGTCCCGAGGTCTTAAAATTTATCCAGACACTGTAGAATTCCACAGGACAGCCGATAGCAGGTTTCTCAGGGACATTGGTAAGATTGGTCACTCGCACATTTGCTGTCACTGCTGTGGCAGAAGTTTATCCCCTACCTGCTACATGTGAAGTTAAATTAGTCTTAAATATGGACTGCAGCATGTGAGAAGCCAATGCAAGCTGTGCTGCAGAGACCCTGGGACCTCTGGGGAGGTGGTGAACAGGTAAAAATTGCTGTGGTGTAGCTGGAACTGCCAGGCACCTGCAGGGGTTTGTGGTGGCCGACATCTTTGGGGTTCTGGAATGACCCAGGTACAACAGAGCATTTTCACAGAATAGATGAGTTGGAAGGGATCACATTCGATCATTTGAGCCAACCTCCCTGCTCCAGCGGGGTCACCCAGGGCACATGGCACAGGATTGCATCTGTACTTATGTATGGCCAGACCTCGCAAACGCAGATTTGGGAAGGGCTCTCCCCACGTGGGTGTGCCCTTCCAGCCTGCACAGTGGGTTTTTTAGGTGAGGCACAGCATGCACAGAACTGGCCCCACCGTTTAAGTCCTGAGGTCCATCTGCCACGGCCGAGCAAGCTTGGACAGTGACAGTGAAGTCCTCGGGACTGTCACAGCACCCGGTACTAACTGGGGCTGACCCTGCTGAGCATCCGAGATGTGACGGGATGGGATGGCAGGGAGGCATTGAACTGCCAGGGGACGGTCCCCACTGAGACTGGAACTCAGGTCCTTGGGATTCGGAGTCCAGAGTGCTCTCCTTTACACCATGGATTACATCTAGATGCTTCTTAAATATCCCAAAACTCCACAAACTCTCTGGGCTGCCTGTTCCAGTGCATGGTCACCGACACAGTAAAGAAGTTCTACCTCACATTGATTTCAGCCTGTTGCCTCTTATCCTATTGCTTGGCACCACTGAGGAGAGCCTGGATCTATCCATCCTCTTGACATCCTCCCTTCCAATACTTACAGACACCGATAAGGTTCCCTCTTGGTCATGTCTTCTCAAGGCTGAATAGGCCCAACTCCCTCAGCCCTTCCTTGCCAGAGAGATGCTCCAGATAGCAAAGCTGATAGTGCTCTATGCTGAAGAGAAGCCGTACATGCTCCGGACTCTTTTGAAACCACTT
Source organism: Sakesphorus luctuosus (assembly GCA_013396695.1). Taxonomy (NCBI): domain Eukaryota; kingdom Metazoa; phylum Chordata; class Aves; order Passeriformes; family Thamnophilidae; genus Sakesphorus; species Sakesphorus luctuosus. The sequence continues at coordinate 62,981 of VWZD01008792.1, forward strand.
GTAATCCAGAATTTTTAAAAGAAGCAGATAAAGATCCAGACTGACCAAAAAACTTACCAGCTGAGACAAATACCATTTAAGTAACCACAGTAGAATGAGTTTCACCAGGCACCTAAATAATTGAAACAACTGCAACTTAAGTAGACTAGTACTAAAACCAAAATTACTGATTTTACTATATTAAAAATTGTTGGTAACTGCAACCAAGGGTCTGTTTGTAGACTGTTTAGGGATTGGTTAGATTTTGTTTCATTTTCAGGAAAGTTATTGCTAAAGGCTAATGGGTTCTAGAAATTATAAAAACAGATAGCACTTTATGTTGATTATTCAGCCTTACTCTTCCCCAGTCTCCCTTCATTTGTGAGGACCATCCATAAGGATATATTATAGCGCCATGTTTAGTATCTCCTGGTTCTCAGAATAGTAAATGGCTCCTGGAATGGTCAAGGAAGGATTTCTGTTCTGTTTCTTTCCCCCTCCCCAACAAGTTATCTCTACGTGTGCTACCTTGTGTCATATTTGAAACTTGGAATGAGAACATGCCTCTCATACCTTATGTGAGATGTTTAGTAATGCTGCTTTCTGAGCTTGAAAACAGACAATTTAGTCTCTCATCATCAGTGTATGGGGAACACTAAATTGGAAGCATTATTACGCAAGTATTGCCTTTTTTGTGGAGGCAAAGGGTTTGTTTGTTTCTTTGTCAGCAACCCTGAAAGTCTTTGGTGTATCTTGTGGAAGTCATCTGTATAAGGAGGCAGAACATTCTGCTCTAACCCTAAAAAGCTCGTCCTGCAGTTTGTTATCCTGAGACTCAGAATGAATCAGATGCATACTCAGTTTACCCGTATCCTTCCTAGATGCTACTGCATCTGAGGGACTGTTTATCCTGGGCAGATAAGCCAAAATACAAATCACTTGGAGAAGTGTGAGAAAAAACAGTAAGAACATTTCTAAGCTGTGTCTCACTTGAGTTGATGAGACACACTGAATTCAGAGAAGACTTTTTCATTTTGTAAACTACTGTCATAAGTGTGAGTGTTTAGATCCTTGCTCAGCTGATTTTCTACATATAACTTTGTCTCTGGAATGTTGAAGGAAGTTGGAATACTGTAGGCACCAGATTTTTTTACTGCCACGGGTATTGAGAGGCTCAAATGACACAGCACGGTGTTTTGGGCCACCAGCTGGTGCTGTAATTGCAAATTAGCTGAGCTGTAGCTTCAGATCCTAATAAAGTTATGCATGCTCCTTGGGTGTTTCTCAGACATGGGACCAGAGCCATGGTCTGGGAACATCTGAGCCAGATTCATTTGGCTGATTGATTCTTACTCCCTACCTTCTGAGGCAGCAGCCTGCTGATCTGAAAGCGATAAACGTGGCACCTGCTGAGTGCTGTGATGCGTTCAGTGCCTCTGCTGCTGGCTCTGGGCCTGACTTTGCCTCAGCCGGTGTGGGTCTGTCCTGGGGCAGGGAGTTCATCTGGGGTGGATGGCTGTGACCCGATGGGGCTGCCACAGGGAGGGCATGGACACAGCCGCTTCCTGGGGATGATTTGTGCGTGTCGCTCCTGCCTGGAAGTGTGTGTGTGAGGCTCAAGGGCTGCCTATGCACAGGCATACTCCTAAAATACCAAGCTAAGAATAAGGAATACAGTAAACCTACCTTGATGTCCAGAGAAGAGCAACAAGGCTGGTGAAGGGACTGGAGCACAAGTCCTATGGGGAGAGGCTGAGGGAGCTGGGGTTGTTTAGCCTGGAGAAGAGGAGGCTCAGAGGTGACCTCAGCACTGTCTAGAACTACCTGAAGGGAAGTTGTAGCCAGGTGGGGGTTGGTCTCTTCTCCCAGGCACTCAGCAATAGGACAAGGGGGCACGGGCTCAAGCTATGCCAGGGGAAATTGAAGTTGGAGATCAGAATAAAATTATATCCAGAGAGAGCGCTCAGGCATTGGAATGGCCTGCCCAGAGAGGTGGTGGATTCCCCATCCCTGGAGGTTTTTCAACTGAGCTTGGCCGTGGCACTGAGTGCCATGATCTGGTAAATGGACTGGAGTTGGACCAAGAGTTGGACTTGATGATCTCAGAGGTCTTTTCCAACCCAACTGATTCTATGATTCTATTATTAAACCTACCTTGATGTGCATAACTGTTTCAGAATGTGGGATTTCACAGTGTTCATAAATAGTCTGTTCCAGTATTTCTCTGCTGTTACTGTTAGGGGGATTTTCCTGTTATTCGTGTTTATGGAGGATGTTGTTAATACATGCCCAGGTTTTTTCATCTGTTTTTGTTTTATTTTGTAACCTTATGACCCCTGTGTCTTTTTTTGATGCACTTCTGCCTTGCCAAGTGTTTTCCTGGTTTGTATGGCTGCTGTAGTCTGAAGTGTGCCACTTTCTGCTTATGTTTGTAGAGAGCTAATCAGAGTTACTTTATCCTTATACTGTAGATTTTACATCTCCCATTATTTTACTAATTATTTATATGGTAATGTTTAAATATCTGAAGTGTATCCTTAGTGTGCAGTGCTTCCCTGTGCCCTGAGTAAGTTGGGTAATGGTGAAATAGTGGCTGTCACCTTCTCTGTGATCTCTGGTCCTTCCTGATAGCGAGATACTTTACCTATAGTCTTGTGTGCACCCACATTACCTAAGCCACATCATTACAAACAGTCCTCAGGTAGCCACTGGTAGTTGCAGATTTTTCACCCCTACATACACTATTTCATAACAAGCTACTCATTAGTGGATTTGTCTCAGAAAAGGTTTAAAGTGGTAAATCTTGCATTCCACAGGTAACTGGGAATCTTGATTTTTATGAGCATGGTTTTCATGCTATGGAGGTATATTTGTCTCTCACCAGGAAGTTCTTGCTCTTGGCAGTAATTGATACTATTTGGATTGCTTTGGCCAAGCCAGTTTCAGTGTCTGTAGCTAGATCTTACAGTATGAATGCTGGTTGCTTAATGTAGGTAAAGAAACTGTTCTATACATCTGTACTTTGTACAGTTATTTTCTTTTTTTTTTTTTAAATTTGTATAAAGGTATTCCCTATTGGCTTTTGCTGCTCTATAAAAGGCACATATTTTCATGAGTCTACTCCATAAACTGGATGACTTTCTTTACCTGATGCAATGGCAGTTTTAGGTGGTTCAGGGTGCTGCTTCACCTCCCTGAAGGCTTTTCTAATTGTTTCTTTAGCTGCTGAGGTGAAGGTAACACTGGTGCTCGTGGTGGGTTCCTCTGTATTCTGTTTTGTGAAGCACTTTGAATAGTACTTGATCCGTTCCCAGACTTTTCAATTTGCTCCCTTATAATGTGTTGGCTGCTTTTCTGACCATTGTTAGGCAGGAAGAGGTAAGACTGCATGCTGGTGCTTGTTATTGTATTTTTTCATTTGGATTTTTTCTTCACAGTGACTGTGCTTTTTGTGTTGGTTTTGGGTGATTTTTTTGAGAATTCTTGCTCCTCTGAACATCTGCATGTCCACTTAATTTAGCAGATATTAGTTGTTATAAAACACTGCCTGATGCCCTTGCTGGTGGAGGGAGATGTGTTTCCATAGCTAGATTTAAATAACCTCTGTGTCCTGCTTTGAGTGCAAATGATGCTGTTAGTCTGACCCAGTACCATGAGGAAAACAGCTACTGACATTCAAACTACTGCTGTTAACAAGGCCTGGATTTGATTAGACTGCCTGGGTCCCTGGCAGCCTTAGATCACTGGAATAAGAGCTGAAGTAACTTTGCTAAACCAAACCATAACTTTGGATTATTCAGTGCATTGTGTTGGTGGGGTAGTTTTCTTCTATGGCCTGAAACAGCCCGTCTGTAGCTTTCTGCTTTGTTCACCCATTGCTGGCAAGCAGAACCTTGAGTTCCCCCTGCTTGTTTTTGCTTCCTGCAAGTCCATTTGTCTCAATTTTAATTTTGTGAAAAGCCGTGAAGCAACTTGCATGAGGATGCAGAAGAACTGCAGGGAGTAGCATGTGCTTCTAATAGTTTATGGTCACATTATCCTCTCTGGCATGCTGGTAGATGGATTCAAAAGTAGTTTGCAGTCTGACAGAATATGATTAGTCTGCACTTACTGGTGCACGTAGTGTCTGGGAAACCCTGATGTAAGTCTTGAAAGGCTTTATCTCAACAGTTTTGCTTGATAGTCTTTGGGAGCGTTTTTCCAAAACAAATGACTCACAGCCCTTAAGGTGCTTCATAGGCCAGTGAATGCTGTTTTTTGTACGTGGAGGGAGGGAGAACAACCAGTTCACCTTTTTACTTTTAAAGATAAAGTTTATAAACAAAACAACCCCCACAAGGAATATGCGGGGGCGGGGGGGGAAGGTCATAATGGAAAAAAGGTTTAAAGTATATAATTTTCTGAAGTTTGTAATAAGCTTGTTTGTGTTTTCTGGAACATTTCCTGTTCGTTTTAGGCATGGAGATGTGTAAACTAAGTTCTGTTGACTCTGTGTCATGTTACGTTAACCAAATTTTATTGTTACACTTCATTGCATGCTCTTTAAGAAATGAATTTGGACAATTGAATATGCATAAATGGAAAATGGGTTATACCATAATAGGGATCAGCTAATTTTCTGTGGATTTAGCATACAATCACACAGGGCATAAAGCTGATAATAGAATTTACCTTTCTCTCTGTCTCCCCATAAAATACCTTTTTTTTAGAGTTGGTAGTGCAGTCGTACCTGATTTTGTTTGCTTACTTTAAGTTTGCAGCTGATCACATAATATATTCCAGAATATGGATACTTGGCTAGTCTGAAAATGCAGCATTATGTTAAGCCCCTTGTCTTATCTCTTACCTAAAAGAGGGCTTTTGTGGGGCAGGTAAAACCAAAGACAGCTGAGTCTTGTTAAGTGTGTAGCTGGTGTTATCAAACTGTGTGTATGTGACTATAGCTTGGCTTGAAAACAACCGAAAATCCCCAAGGAAACCCAAATGAAACCCCTCAAACTGCCCACAAACTCCTTGTTTGCAAGCAGACCTGAAGGCTCCGATTCAAAAGTAGAATTCCCAAAGCTTCTGTTAAGAGGGAAGATGCGAACCACTCCCTCTGTGGTTTAAAGATTAAACTTCCAAGGGTAGCTGTTAAAAGGGTGTTGTGACACTGGAAAAACCCAGCCTAGTAGTAAATGCTGTAAATAGCAGAAGAATGTTCTGTGACATGAAGCTTAAGATATCTTGGCACTGAAAGGGCTATCAGAGACAGGAACATAATAAATTAAAATGCTGATTAAAATAATGCAGGATTGCCTGGAAAAGGTGGTTTCTGAAATGAAGCTGTAGCTGGAGAGGAAAGACAATACAATGGTTTGGACTGTTGATCCAGAGCAATGAAAGCCACGTTACATTTCTAGCTCCATAAGAGCCATCTTGTACAATGAGAGAGGCCCATGGGATGCCAGCTGGATTGTGTTGCCTTTATGCGTTAAAACAGCGTTTTCCGATAATTACTGCTGGATTAGCTGAACTAGTGAAAATCCCTGCTCAGATAAAGCTTTCTGGCACTTGCAGTTCGCACAAACCTAAACAATGGATATGCTGATAAGGAGTCTTACTTTTCTAGAGTGAGCAAAATTGTTCTTCAACTCACCTTTGCGTTACAGTTACTCCACTAAATAATTAATTAGTTCAGATAATCAATGAATATATAATTTTGCATTGAAATACTCTTTTCCTAGTTGGAGTTTACAATTTTTTTCTTTGAGTTGGAAAGTATGATGGTTAGTATAAGTCTCTGCCTTTTTATTCCTCTGATGTATTTTTAATATTTAAAAGCCTTAATTGGGTAGAGCTGCTGTTCTGTTTGGGCTGTTTGTATTCCTGTCTTCTAGACTGAATTTATAATGTCAGTTTAATGAGGTATATTTGCTTATATGTAACGATTCACTGAAGAAACTTGGCTACGAAAAGATATGCAGAAAAATTAAGAGCCAAGTAGTAGTAACCTATGAACTACTTTCAGTTTAAGTTCTGGGCTCTGTGTGAAATAAGGTGTAGTGAGTTACACTAAGGAGGAAATAGAAGAGCTGACATCTGATATAACTCGTATTAAAAGAAAGTGTCTAAACATCTCTTCCAGTTTTGATTGTAATTTAATAAATGCACTCCTGTTAGATTAAGGTTTTTTTGGATTTAATTGCTATTTTGCAAACTTTATTTTCCTGTTTTTGTAGTAAAGGAAGCCAGTAACTACTTTTGTCTCTGCCCTAAAGGAAAAATATTTTTGTCAGAACTTTAAGGGACTTCCCAAGCTGTTAATACCATTGTGCATAACAGACTTACACAGTGGAATTTTTTTAATATAATACATTATGTATACAATATAATGAACAAAAAACCTGTAGACTTTTTGCTTCTGAGTGACGTTTTTATCCAATTTTGGCAGTTCTGGAGTCAAATCTTGTGCCCAAATACAGATAGAAATTAACATGCAGAGGTTTTGATTTGTCGAATAATTATTTGTACTTGTCCATGCAGATATGCTTAAAGGGATGATTTGTCATGTCTGGGAAAGTTTTAAAATGGAAGGACTCTTGGGAAATGCAACCTCCTTTTGCTATAATCAGTAGATGTGATGCAGTTTGTTCTCAAACTTGGGGCTAGAGGTGGGTGGTTTGGTAATGGAACAGAAGTCCTGTGTGTGGACATGGATGTGTTCCTGTTGCTGTAGATCCTGGTGTTTAACAGGTTAGCAGATTGTCCTGGTTTCAGCTGGGACACATATTCAAGATTAAAGTAACTGTGAAACAGAGTTGACTTTGGAGTCTTGAAGTTCAGGTTTTGTCTCCAGACATGAGCATTTGCAAAGCAGAAAGAACAACTGGAGAGGCAGCTGAAATACTGAGGAACTGGGACCAGGAAACCAAGGCTAACACGATTTCTCACTGTTCAGCTTGGTAACTGTTCTTCTGGTGTGAGGGCTGATCTCAGTGACAATATTTAGGAAGCTAACACAAGCAAAGAATCCTAAAATAGGGGATGGAAAGTATTGGAATGTTAGACATTAATTACATTGCCAAGAGGTTTGAGGTACTAAAAAAGCTGCTCTGTGGGAAAAAAAAGTCTGTAATATTATGATAAAGATGTTGATCAATATAATAACTTTTATGATCTTGCGTAATAATTTAGTAATTTCTTATATGTGGGGCTTGCCTGCTTGGAAGTGAGATTGTGATATTGCTCTTTTTTTTTTCTTCACAGTGGCAGAGTTTTGATAGTAGACCTATTTCATAGAGGTGAGGTATGCTGAAAAATAGTTTTAGTTTTCCTCATTTTGATGACAGCTCCAGTGCCCGTTTATGCTGGGTGCTCTGTGTGGAGCAAACCCCCCTCACAAGTGTTCCAAGCACACATCTGTGCTGAGACACTTCTGTTCAAGGGCTGGGTGCTTGCTGGCTCTTCACTCCAGCCGCCTCATTTTGATTGCAAAAGATGCTTGAAATAGCTGCCATTGTGGGAAAATCAAACAGCTTCTGCTCAGTGGCTCATGGTGCATGTAGATCATCCAATTTTCTGGGACAGAGCGTTAGATGTAATGAATGCACAAATGTTAATGTTAATTATTAACTAGATTGAATTAGTTACTGCAATCGTCTGTTGGTGTGCAAAGTTAAAAGTGGGTCACTGAGTCTCAAAATACTTTTGCAGTGAATTCTAGCATTGATTTTCATATTTCTCCTTGTGCTCTTCTTTGCCTGCTGGTTTAGAGAGGAAGAGCAGAGCACTTCAAGCCTTGTGCTTATACCCTCATTAATGCACAAGTAACCTCTCCCTTCTGACAGAACTTCAGTAGCGTGTCCATTACAGGACAGAATCCTCTAAGTCCCTCTACCAGCTACTGAAAAAAGGTGTTTTTTTTAAAATTAAGTGTGCATGCTATAAAATAGCAGTAGAATTTTTACTGTCTTGTCATCAAAGTAATTAACTGGTGAAGCCAACTTCGAACTTGGGGAAATGAAAAATTTTTACTGTTGTTAAATAGCACTGTATGAAGGAAATTCAAAGGAAAAATAATCACATTTGAATGATTATAGGTTAATTTTAACTGCATTTAGTAGAAGAGTATGTGAAAGTGGGATTATACTTAAGAAACTAGGTTTAAATACCAGAATTAATACCTTCAGGGATGTGTATTGGTAAGAACTGCTGAAAGATGTTAGGAATTGGGCTGTGTGTGAGGTAGAATCAGAAGTTTCTTTAAGTTAGAGGCTGAAGTCTTGATTGATTTAAAGTCACACTTGGAAGATAATAATAATGGCCAACCTTCACGAACACAGATTTGGGCAGGGCTCTCCCCACGTGGGTGTGCCCTTCCAGCCTGTGCAGTGGATGTTTTAGGTGAGGCACAGCATGCGCAGAACTGGCCCCACCGTTTAAGTCCTGAGGTCCATCTGCCACGGCCGAGCGAGCTTGGACAGTGACAGTGAAGTCCTCGGGACTGTCACAGCACCCGGTACTAACCGGGGCTGACCCTGCTGAGCATCCGAGATGTGACGGGATGGGATGGCAGGGAGGCATTGAACTGCCAGGGGATGGTCCCCACTGAGACTCAAACTCACGACCTTGGAATTCGGAGTCCAGAGTGCTCTCCTTTACACCACGGGACCACCCCCACACCTGGAAGAAAGGCTTCTGAAATAGCTGTGTGAGTAGCCACTTTAAGAAGGATATTACTAATAGATAGGGTATAGGAGGAGTGAAAAAATAGTCATTTAAAAAGTGATATTTAGAGATAAAATGATGTGGGAAAGAAATCAGAGTTATTCAAAATAAGGCTGATTTAGATTTGCCAGAAAGTAATTTGGATCAAAGAAGAGAAATGTGGAAAAAAAATGTGCTGTTCAGTGAGTAAATGCAGTAGTTTGGCATAGAAATTGAATTCATATTTCAGTATAGGTGATAACTTTGAATGTGTTCAATGGCAAATGGAAATTAGCCATAATTGAAGTGGAAGCAGAATGCTTTGAGATTGTGTCAACTTGGTGATGATAACCTCTCCTTGATTTGTGAAATTTGTGTGTGGAAACCTGGGCTCAAAGAGGAGAGGCTGTAGAGAGGCATTTAAGTGGAACTTCACTACTCCTTTGGTTTGCAGATTATCGTGGATGTCTCTACTGAATGCACAACATGAGAATGCTCATTAGATCATCCTGTACAAGGAAGTAATTGTAACCACAGCGATTTTTACAGATCAGTGTTTGTTTACTACACCCTGACTGGTCTTGGGTGCTTAAGAATTCACTTGTTTAGAGTTGCTTGAATAAATTGCTGAACTTTGCCTTATCCTGGTGCCCTCGGAAATAATGACAAGATTGTCAAGAGATGTGTTTATATTTGAAGTGTTTTGTAGCACAGACTTGTTAAGAGATTTCAGAAATTCATGAATCTATCTTGCGTGTTTTGTTGGGGGGAGACTGTACAAGAAATAAGGCTTGTTGCTCATTATTAAATATTCACACATTTATTTGGTAGTACACCTCAGCAATATAAATACTATGTAGTTTATTTAAACCTCTTTTAGACATTGAATATTAGAACTACTCACAGTGTTTCAGATCTTTATTTATAGGCTGCAGAAGGAGAGGCTGGTTGAAACCTCAAGTGTGAAATGCATGTTGTTATTTTTGGGAAGAACATCCCAATAAAATGAGGTGCTAAAGCAGAAATTGTCATAAATAAGGTACTTGTATATCTGCAATTCAATGGGGTGTTCTCAAAGAATTTTATTTCTTGAAGAGCCACACGATGTCTTAGTCAAGGTGGGAGCTGTCGGAGTTCATCTGCCCCAGTCACCGTGGTTGGGTTGCTCAGAGCCTTGTCCAGATGAATTTTGAAGTCTCCAGGAATGGAGATTCCACAGCTCCTCTGGGCAGCCTCCTACATTATTGCACTGATCTCTTGGTGCAGCTTTTTTCTTACCTGGTTAAAAGCTCCTTTTCTGTAGTATTTGACTCATGCTCACCTTTTCTGAGAAAATGATGTCTCTTATGCCCTGTAATGACCTATTGAGTAGTTGGGTGTTCCTGCCTAAAGACAGAACAAGCACAGCTGTTGAAGCCGTTCCTCCTGCGTCTTCTCCTCTAGCCCCCATTGTCACTTAGATTTGCTTCAGTTTGTTGAAGCCTTTCCTTCCACTGGGGAGCCCAAAACTGGGGACGATGTGCCAGATATGGTCTGAATAGAGGGGAATAATCACTTTCTACAGAACTGTGGATTTTTTTTTTGTCCTAGGTGCAAATTTTTGCTCATGCCTCCAGATTTCTTGAGGTTTCTGTCATCTGGTTTCTCTAATCTGCTGAGCCTGCTCTGCACAATAGCACTGCTGTCCAGAGTATCGATCTATCCCAATTCCTGTACAGCCATCCAGACTTGCTGAAGTTGCATTCCATCCCATTTTCCTGGTCATTAACAAGTACTTTAAAGAGCATCATAGTTGGTAGGACCCTGAGAAATGCACCAGTAATAGCTTACCAGTTAGATGTCAACCTGCTCACTGCAACCCATTCAGCCCCTGGCTCCCTAAATCTGGGTTCTTGTTCTGCTTGAAGGTGGTCACAACATTTGACCTTTCTAAGCAGTCAGGAATTTCTCTTGATCACTGTGTAAAGATGTTAAAGTGGCCTCAACGATTTCACCACATGGTGCTTCCACCTGTGTTGGGTGCAAACTGTTCCAATTCATGGAACTGGAGCCCCTACTTTATTTTCCTCCACTGCAGGTAATACTCCAGTACTCCTGCAGACCTGGAAAGTCTGAGAACAAAACTTGCCCACAGAGACCAAAGCAAATACGTGTAGCCTTTTCTGTGTCCTTTGCTGCTCACCTTTGCCTTGATTAACCCAGAGAAACATAGAATGGCTTGGGTTGGAAGGGGCCTTAAAGGTTCCAACCCCTGTGCCATGGGCAGGGACACCTTCCACTAAGGTTGCTCAAAGCCCCATCTAACCTGGCCTGAGTTTCATTCATGTCAATGTCAACTTGGTGTTTAAAAACAAGCACTCAGCTAAGTAGATTTGGAATTTTTTTTTTACTTTCATATTTTTAGGTGAAACTGAGTTTTAGAAAGACACTCCTTAAAAGGATCTTTCTTGTAATGAACTGGGAGTTGCATACTCATATGTTAAAGCTGGGGCTAAAGTGATCAAAGATCAGCCATGTTCGCTTTAAACAGTTCTCTACATCAGAGGCTGCCTTTATATTAAACAGGTAATGTAAAAATCCCACTGTCTTGCTATTCCAAGAGGAGCTGGGCATTCGTGATCTGAAAGTAAAATGAGTTCCATGATCTGTAGTGATGGCAGTGTAATGATGGATTCCGTTACAGTGTGTTTGGGAACTCGGATTGCCCAGGGAATCTGGGCTCTGAAAACTGTGATTTGTACCATGTGAAAGAAGGTCACTTTTTGTTAAAATGTGTATAGAAGATAGGAAATGTATGTTAAGTGGATTTTCACAGGAAGTCATCTGCTGTCAGTCTAGTTGCTGAAGATGTTGTTTATCTTGCCCACTTAAAAAGGCTTTCCACAGCATTCCTTTCCTTGTTGCTTTCCTTGTTGCAAGGAAAGCAACAAGCCCTCAAAAAGACTATTTGTAGGAAAGGAGTAATGGATCTGGATAGCTTTTGGCCCTGGCCTTTAAGACCTTCAAGTTAAAAGATTTGAAGTTTTCAATCTGTAATGATTGTTCCTGTGTATTAAAGCTACTGATTTATGGTTGATGTATCTGTTCAGTCACTGGGTACCCTGGTGCTCACAGGTGGGTTCATTCTGGGAGTTTGCTGTAGAGCTTGTTTTTGGATTAGCTTTGACAACAGGTAGACAAACCCAAGAAACTGATTTTTGGTAAAAATCTATCATGATATAGATGAAAAGTCATGACAGGAATGTTTTACTCTTGTTTTTCTGTGGAGTAAAATGGCTCTCCAGACATTGTTATCCTTTATTGTGGCAAACCCTTTGTATGGTGATCACAGAATCATAGAATCGATTGGTTTGGAAAAGACCTCTGAGATCATCAAGTCCAACCCTTGGTCCAGCTCCAGTCCATTTACCAGATCATGGCACTCAGTGCCACGGCCAAGCTCAGTTTAAAAACCTCCAGGGATGGTGAATCCACCACCTCTCTGGGCAGGCCATTCCAATGCCTGATTGCTCTCTCTGGAAAGAATTTTTTCTGATCTCCAACTTCAATTTCCCCTGGCAGAGCTTGAGCCCGTGCCCCCTTGTCCTATGGCTGAGTGCCTGGGAGAAGAGACCAACCCCCACCTGGCTAGAACTTCCCTTCAGGTAGTTCTAGAGAGTGCTGAGGTCACCTCTGAACCTCCTCTTCTGCAGGCTAAACACCCCCAGCTCGCTCAGCCTCTCCCCATAGGACTTGTGCTCCAGTCCCTTCACCAGCCTTGTTGCTCTTCTCTGGACCCGCTCCAGCCCCTCATGCTGCTCTATCGGGTCTGCATGGAGGAAATGTAATCTATTCCAATTACTGCATAGATTCTGCATAACCTTTTAGTGTAAGTAAAGTAGTAAATGCCCTTAAGAAATATGTTTAAAGAATTGCTGGAAAAATGGATTTGATCATAACAATGCAGTCTTTTCAGGGAAAAATCTGGATAAATTACCAAAAATGGCATGTCTAAGAGAACACCCTGTGTAAAAGGATAAAAGAAAACAGGAATATGGATGAGTGCATAGAGGAAGCATGAACTGAATTATCTTGTTTCATGGTTCTGTGGGGTCTAAATATAAGACTCTATTTTACCAGGATAAAAAAAAATGTCTGGAAAGATTCCTCCATCAGTGTAAATGCATTATAGTGAAATAATCTCTGTGTACTTCTTATTTTTTTTCAAAACATCATCTGGAAACATTTCTTGGAAAAAAATCTTCATGCTTCTCTATGGGATGAAAAGATCTAGAAAGTTCTAGAAGTGGGAAAACACTGCTCTTGTCACTTGCAGATTGCCTCATTGAAAATCTTGTCTGAAAGCTAAATAATGGAGGCTTCTAATAAAGTATTTCTGTGAAGCTGTCACTAGGTGTGCATTCAAGGCAAGGACCAAATCTTGTGTATAAAATTCCAGCATATGCATGTTCTTCTCTGTCTCAAACCTGGCATTTTTTTTACAGTAAAGTTTGGACAAACTTTTTAATGTCTACTTGACCAACATGAATTCTTTACTGAGATTTAAAAACCTCATATTTTTTATTTTAAGCATGTAAAGCATGTCCATGAAAGGCTGAGCATTCTTTTTGGACATGTATAAATATCATTTTAGTGCTACTTTTTATTAAATTCAAATTCTGTGTAAGGAAAACCTTGAACCTCCAAGGCAAGTCATGAAAAGTTGTTCAACAGACACAAAAATAATTAAATATCTGGACAGTCCAGTAATACAAGGAAATATTTTTATATATACAAGTATTTGCATAAATACAAATCAAGGTTGGCAGGTAACATATGGCAAATTAGGTGGTGGACGAGAATCTTGAGTTTGATCTTGGTATTTTTAGATAATAGTTTTGAGCATCTCTGGTTTTGTAGAAGGCAGCGTGTTCTGTGGATGATTAAAGTTAAGAAGTTTAAATTTTTTAAAAATCAGGACAACAATTGTTGTTTCTTTTGTCTGCTGGACTAATTGCTTCAAACACACCCCTTCCTTTGCTTATTAAATGATTTTAGTTTCTGTTCCTGTTTCAAAACTGGTATCTGATTTTGGGTAATTACACAGTCTCTTTAGTTTAAGAGTTAAGAAATGACAACTTGTACTGGTTAAATAGTTCCTTGCCTGAATTGTGTACATGCTGAGTATCTTGTTATAATCTTTGGCTTGTGATGACAGTCGTAAGGTTGACTTCAGAGAGTATTTATAAATCTAAGTTTAGGGTGGAGATTATAACTAAATAAAATTAGTCATATATGTGTAATAATATTAATAAACTGCTGTCTATTACATTATTGCATATTATATGTACAGTTAGCCACTGTTAATACAACTACTTTCATACTACTCAAAATCAGTGGTTTTCAGTCTCCTCTTTTTAATTCCTGTCCCTATTTTGGGTTTTTTTTTAATGTTTGTCTCCATGTAGAGTTGCTATTTCTTGATTTGACTGTTGTCATGTTTTCTCTTAGATAGTCTTGATTTCCTTTGAAGGAGTGGGTGAATTTTTATGTGACTTAGCACAGGAAAATCCTAGAGACAATGTTGAATTGTCAACATGGAATTGCTTTGTCCATTATATGAAATATGGTATGTGAAACAATGTTTGGGGGAAAAAAAATTCCTTGGGTTTTAAGTTGGTAGTTCTGTGTGAAAAGTAGGCTTTAATTTGAAATCAAACTGCTGTTCTAAATAATATTTCTTTTTCTGCCTGAGTGTCCTGCAATGATTTCCTTCAGCTGTTTGATATTCACCTGCTGCTGTGGAACAAGCTACAATTGCAAAATCATCAAGGAGCAGATTTATAGCAAGAAGAGAAATTTATGCTCTGAATTTTCTGGCTGCAAGAGCAGACTGCTCTTGAATTAATGTGAAATGTTTCTATACACGAGATGAAAAGCAATTTCCTTACAGTGGAAGGTGCTCATTGAGCAAAGTAAGTTGGTCTTCAGCAAACTGTACCAACTAAAACTCGAGTGTTGCAGAGTTCTGTGCCAAAAGCAAAGCACTTTCCCTGTGCCAGCCATTAATCCCAGCGATTCAGTTTCCCCTGCTTCTCAGCAGTGCTGCTTTTATTTTTAGTAGGGACTTGCCCATGCAGGGTTTTCTGCTGGTTTTGGATGTTGCATCTAATCTGTATTTTGAGTAATTCACAAGAAGAAAAAGTGGGAGAGATGAATGAATCTTTTGGTTATCAAAGACTGAAAAGTGGGAGAGTGAATGAATTGCTTGGTTATCGTGCAGGAAAAAGTGGGAGAGATGAATGAATCTCTCGGTTATCAATCAAAAGTTTTCTAGGCACAGGCAAGTACTAGCTCATGAGCAGCAGAGCTGTTAGTGAAGCAGTCTGGAACTGCTCCCTCTGCCTTCACGTCCCAATTGAACAGCAGTTCTTGTTTTGAGTTTGATCTGCTAGAAGGAATCAACAAGCACTTTTGTTCTCTGAAGTGTTGTAGTATCTGAAGAAAAATTTACATGAAAACCAGTGAGATTAACCAGCTGGTCCTAACTGAGTCTTAAATAGCAGTTAAATTCTGTACTAGCTGAGGTGTTGGAGTTGTCATTGGAAGTTGGGTGCAAGTAGCATAGCACAGCTTAGTCCCTTGTGCTGGACCAAGCCTGAAATGTTCCCAGCAGCACATTCAGCTGGGTTTTAGTAATGCAGAAAAAGTTGAGACTCTTACCTTTTAGCTGGGGATGAGTTAGAGAAAATCAATTTATTGTAAAAACCACTATGTTCATCTTTGCTGAGCCCAAATGGGTTGTATTTTTCCATGATGTCCAGTTGGTGGTCTGGATGCCAGTCTAGCTGGCAGGAAGGGGTAGCAATAGTTGCATTCAGCCTCCTCTGAGATGTCCTTTTGACTAAAGTGGTAAAATTCAAGAAATCAGTAAAATTGAAGCAGTTGATTATGAGTTAACAACTAAAGTAACCCAAAATTCTTCCCCTCTACCCACTCACATCGTGTGTATTTTTAAGATGGGTACAGAACTTGATATCTGGACCAGCATTTAGCTGCTTTTCAAAGGTGTATTTTTAAGATGGTAGGCTCGGAAATGTTTGGAATTTCTTTCTAGCCTTGTGCCACATGGTTTGAAAATCCTAAACAGGCGTTTGATGAATCAGTGTCTCTTTCCATTCCTTCTGCCCCGCAAAGACTGCACATTTAAGAACATGTTGTTATGTCTCTCTAAACTGAGAACATAGCAAAAGAAAAAAATATATAATCCCTGAATCACCAGAAGCAGCAGTAGTGGGAAATGATTTTCAAAACCTTCGTTCTTACATCCCTGAGAAAAATACTAAAGGTTGAAAATGAGAGCAATCACAGCTTTTCCTTGCTCTTGTTAGTATATTTAAATGATCTGTTCTGTGGCTGCAATTGTGCTGTTTTTCATATGAGTTTGATCATTTAAGCATGTTTATCCTTTTTAGTTCTTGAGAGAGGAAAACCAAGCATTCACTTCTTGTGGAGACGAGGAAAAAAAAGGCTTAAGTCAGCAGACTGCAGATTGGTGTCACTGTGCATTGAGCTTAAGAACCTGGGATGTGAAGGAATGAACACATTCCATCTAGGCGAAAGAGTGATGTCTGCTAGGGTTCAGTTTGCTATGGTTTTTCAGCTTTTTGTATGATCTCATCACTGGAGGAGGAAAGTATATTCTCCCATAAGAATAATCTTATGATTCATTACTACTGTGGTTTTTTGTGTGAGCCTTTTGAGTGCCAGACCTCCCCCCACTCTTCCACCCCAAATAAAAACCAGCCACCCTGTCTTTGGCTTTATATGGTATTGCTGTAGGTGGACTTATCCAGAGTAATGGCTGGCTCTAACAATCAGAGTCATATCTTTGTCTAGAGAAGAACTCCTTCTAAAATATATTTATCCAGCTATTTGTCAAGCTTTACATTTTTGGAAGAGAGCTTGTATACTTTGTTTCCTAAGATTTGGGAAGCACTCCTTTGCATGAATGTTCTCTTACATGAATTTTCTCTTTTCTGCAAATAATTTCGTGTATTTAGTTTAGTAAGTTTACTTAAGAACGTGCAGTTTCTCCATTTTTCTTAGTTAATATTTAGATTGTCTCTTTAGTTCACTAAACCACTGCCCTAATAAGTTAGCCCAGTTGGAGCAGCTGTGCCTTTTGGAGTAGCCTTTGAAGCTGGAGATGGATCCCTGTGCTCATTCTCCCACATCCCCCAGTGAGCTCTCTCATTGGGAAGGGGCAGGCTAATCCAAGTGGAATGGTTTTTGGAACTGTTACACCACACCAGGAAGAGGAAAATTTGTAGATAGGCGAGTAAACCCTGTAGGGTGTTTTTGAGGGCCTAATGAAATTTAAGTTGGATATCAGAAAAAAATTCTTTCCGGAGAGAGCAATCAGGCATTGGAATGGTCTGCCCAGAGAGGTGGTGGATTCCCCATCCCTGGAGGTTTTTAAACTGAGACTGGACGTGGCACTGAGTGCCATGATCTGGTAAATGGAGTGGAGTTGGACCAAGGGTTGGACTTGATGATCTCGGAGGTCTTTTCCAACCCAACCGATTCTATGATTCTGTGACATGGCAAGTAGGTGAAGATCCTTTTTCTTTTCTCTTGCAACATTTTGTTTGTTTCCCACTGGTGGAAAGTAATCAGTTTGTAAGAAATAGGCATTTCTGATCAGACCAAAGTGGTTCTGGTGCAGTGAATGAAGTCATCCTGACACAGGTCAGTTCCTGCATCTAAGGGACAGGTGTGTTACAGCAAACCCTGTGGAGAGAGTTCATATATAAATACTGACATCAGTGGAGACCTGTTTCCTGTGAGAAGTACAGCAGGGAGCTGTAATGAGCATGATAAGCAAGGAATATAATGAATGATACTGTTCTGATTCACTCTGCTCTTTTGCTTTGAACTGAAGTTTAAGTTCATATATATTTTTAAAGGAAAACAAGAGTACTGGCTCAGGTTCTTGCAACAGTCTGTATGTTAAACTCGGCGTTTTCCTAGAAAAAGTTGGATCATGGAAAGAAAACAAACCTCATTCTTCATTAGACCTGTTATGAGCTAACAGCATGGATTTCTTATTTGGTGTAGACCTTTGAAGTTAGTGGAGTTCTAGTATAAGTTTTGTTTTTAAAAAGTTATGGTTTTTTGAGACTGAAGTACTTTATGGTGTCTAGTGCCTACAATACAGGATATACTATACTCCCATTCTGCACTGTCAAGTGGCCATTGAAGAGCAGACTTAAAGATTCTTCTTTACTAAAGCTCATACCCCTCTGTGCTTTTCTTTAAAATGAAATGTAATCACTAGAGAGGACTTGTTAGTAAGAGAAAGTAATTAAATAAATCTCACCAACATCTGGTAATATGGAATTATTAAACTCTGGAAAAAGACTGGCATACTGTGGTGGGTTGGTTTGTTTCTGGTACGGATAGCTTCGTTTTTTCATCTTGTTGTTGCAGCCTGATAAACAAAGGGGTGAGTAGTGGGAACTGTTGGCAGGAGGGGAGTGTGTCACCTTCAATTGGTACCTGGATATGGAAATTACATACCTGGAACACTGAAATTTTAGTTACAGGATTTGTGTGAAATCAAGGCAGAAGTTTTATTGTGTAGTGATTGAAAAGGTCAGCTGGAAATTGTTTGTATTTGTCATTTTTGAAGTATGTGAATCATCTTGTATCTTTATATGGATAAGAATAATTCCCTGTTATGAAAATTGTTTTATTTCAAATGGAGCATGAACTATTTGAGATCTAGACTTGGGTAATATTTCCAGTTAAAAGGCATAGCCTGAGAAGCTGAACTAAAAATAGTTTAACAGTTGTTAAAGAAAAGCTAGAAATTCTACTCAAGGTCATCTCATTTGCACTTGTGAAGTGTGCCACTTGAATACCAAATAGTCCTAAAGTGAATAGGTTTTTCTTTCTTTCTTCTTTTTTTTCTCTTTTTCTCAGTATGTTAAATAAGATCATGTAAAAACTTCCATAAACTTAGGCCTGTGGAAGGACCAAGGCAAGGCAGGGAGAATTCTTGGAATAAGAACACCTGATCTTTGATGGTCTGTCCTAATAATTAAATGTTCTGATCACTGTACCACTACTCAGTCACTCTGCTTCTTCCTCCGTTGTGATTGGAACTTACTAGCTTAGAATCATGGTCTCAATTTTTAATAGAATTTTTTTTCATCTGTCTGGCACATGACTGAGTTGAAGTTATTTTTTGGCACAAACCCTGCGAACCGCATGGCTCTGCTTCCAAATCAGTATCCAGGTCCTGTCACCTACGCTTTGTCATGCCTGGGATCCATCCAAATTCCAACGCAGCAAAAATTTGGTACGGGTTTAGAAGTTTTCCAAGTTTCCTGTAATACTGTTAGGCATTTTAGAAAAACCACTACTGTTTATCGTGTACTTTGTGAACAGTACAGAATGTTTCTGGGTTTGAACTTTAAGATGTGTGCCAAAATGTCTAAAAATAAAGAAATCCAGTAGATTCTTGCTCACTCACTCTCAAGTGAGTGAGCCTTATTTAACTGTGCCATATTTTTAATGGGGCTGTGAAACACATAAAAGTTGTAACTAAATTTATTTTCTTTGCATCTGATCTTTCTTCTTGGGTCAGATGTGATCCTTCCAGTCTAAGCTGTAAACTAAGCTTAGAGAAGAAGCACTGTATGTATATTATAATTTTAATGTCCCTAAATTGAACCAGTTTCTGGCTAGAAAAAGGATGGTCTAATTAGAGGTTGCAATCCAGTTCTCATCTAGCTGTTGAACAGGTGATGAGACTAAAACACATGCATTTTTAAAATGAAGAACATATTTCCTTGTTTGTTCTTGAATCTCTCGCGTGCATAAGAGTCATGATCTTAGTGCTCCCTCTTCTTCCTTAGCCTTGAAAAGCATCCCAGTGTTTAGTGCTTTTCTAATTGCTGGAGTGTCATGGAAAGTGTGATAGAAATTAGAATCATAGAATTGATTAAGACCTCCGAGATCATCAAGTCCAACCCTTGGTCCAACTCCAGTCCATTTACCAGATCATGGCACTCAGTGCCACGTCCAATCTCAGTTTAAAAACCTCCAGGGATGGGGAATCCACGCCCTCTCTGGGCAGCCCGTTCCAATGCTGTTCTCAAAAATGTCAGTATGAAAAGTTAACAAAACACCTGGATACGCTGCAGAATTTTCTTGTATTGGGAGACAGAAATAGGAAATTTCTGGGAATTAGGAAATTTAGCATGGTCTTCTCTAAAACCCAACAAACACACACGCCCCTCCCCAAACCAACAAACCAACCAACCAACCAGCCAATAAAAAACACAAAACCCAAGAAAGATGGGTGGAGAGGCACTTTCTTTTTCCTTCATAAAATATGAAGAAATACTTCATTACTTTCCTTTTGTAACTTAGGAAGAATGTATGTCTCCCCAGCCTTCTCAGTTTTCCAAATGGCAGGCCACATTCCTTGCAAGCCAGGCATCATGTGCTTTCTATAATGTTGGATGTCTGGAGTGGTATGTTCAGAGAATTTGACTTACTGATAAGAAATAATTCCTTTCTATTTTTATTTCCTGTCTGTCTCTGGACATTTCCCGTAAAGCCGACTTGCATAGTATCACCCTTTCCTCTCTAATAAATAGTGTGTTTATGGTGTGTTCTGATTTTCTAACATGATGGCATTCATGATATGCTGCCTTTTAGCTTTAGGCTGTACCTCAACTTCCAGATGACTGCCATAATCAGGATTAGCTACTGATAGCAATCTCCTGATTGAATTTCACTTTTCAGTAATCAACAGAACCTTTTCTTGTGGAGAAAATGTTACCTCTAGGTGTCAACTGCTGTAAAATGTGGCAAAACTGAAGTGCATTTCTTTTAGGAGCTGGTGAATTTTTTGTGCTGAACTTTGTCTCGTGTGTGTTTGCTTTCCTCTATATATGTAGAAAAAGTGCAATGGCCTTCCAGTCATCTCTTGTGGAAGTAACTGCTGCTGGAAAAATGTAGCTGTATGAAGCTGGTGCAACTCCAGATTCTCTGCTCTTCAGTCTTTGCAGAAAACCTGGTGTATGGTTATGGCATTTAATTAAAATTCATGGTTGGTCATGAGGAGAAAGCAGGGAGAAAAGTGCAGAAAAAGTAAATATCTTCTTGCTCTCTTTCCTTAGTAGTTGGATTGGTCTGTCTTGACCATAGCTGTTCAGAATGAACACATGTAAGCAAAATGTCAGAGTACTAGCGGGTTTGTGTTCAGAAAGGTGAGTCTTTCAGCAAGTTGCAAGGAGTACTGCTTAACATTTTAACTTAAAAAAAAGGTGAACCAACAAAATGATGCTTTGCCATGAGTAATTTTATTTTCTTCTCCAAAATATTTGTATTTTAACAGTGAACAGAGTATCTGCCAAGCACGAGCTGCTGTAATGGTCTATGATGATGCCAATAAGAAATGGGTTCCGGCTGGTGGATCAACTGGATTCAGCAGAGTTCACATATATCACCACACAGGCAACAACACATTCAGAGTAGTGGGCAGGAAGATTCAGGATCATCAGGTAAGGAAATCTCTGAAAATTTGGAATGTTAAGAAATAAGTCTTCAGCAAAATTATGGGACCAGTAAGTAATAAATTGATTTTTTTTCCTTTAAACTGGAGTAGCAAAACTGCATTATTGCTTTTTCCCAGTGAACTAAGTACTTTATGTAGCTCCAAGACGATAGTCCTTTTGCCATTCCTTCCTGCAGACATCTATTTGCAAAGGCCAGTGGTGTCCACACAAGTCATCTGGTTCTTTTTAAGGCACAGTAGCAACCCAAGAGCTTTTAGTCCCTACTCCACGCTGTCAGCTGCAGTCTCTGTAGACACCAGCAGTTCTCTTGTAGGTCTTCCTGTCTTATGAAAGCTTCAGTGCATGATATCTCATTTTTCCAGATCATATTGTTCAAAAAGCCTTCTGGTATTTGGTAATGCTGACCAACTACTGCTTTGAGACGTTGAGAAGGGAGTAATAAGGATTATAACTTCATTTCCTCAATGAAGTTACTGGACCATGATTAAATGGCAAACTCAGCACTCTTGAAATATGCTCTGCCATGTGATACTCACGATGGGGTTAAAAATCTAATCTGTTGTTTGAGGAAAGCTTCTTATATTTGTTTCCCTTTCTCCCAGCATTTCATAGAATTCTTTTGGTCTGTTCTGGGTCATTTGTCACACACTTGAAGCAGAGACTGATAATCTCCCATATGATTTGTCATTAAACACTTATTCCGGGTAATAAATGGTCTCTGCCTTCATCTGAGAACAAACGTGGGGTTTTATTCTCCCAGTGTTCAGTGAAAAAGCTGAGAGTGATATAGTTACCCAAGTGCAATGGGATCCTCTTAGTGGATGGCCTGTAGTAAAAGGTTGTACTACCAGCTCAAATTTATCATCTTTTGTGAGAGCCATAACAATCTTGCAAAATGATACCTTGTGATGCATTGTTGAAGTTCACACAAACTGCTGCTGAAAGCGCTGCAAGTCAAGGGGTGCACCAGCCTCAGAGAAGGTGATAACTTGGTTAAAAAAATTCTCACAAATACTCTGTGAAATTCCTGGAAAACTTGAGTTTGTGAATTCCAAATGCATATTTGCATCAAGTACTCTGCTGCTGAAAGTCAGAACTGTTGATGTTACTACATGGCTGTTATGAAACATCGCTGCATCTTTTGAAGTGAGAACACTTAAGCTACAAAAGTTGATACAAAATATCTCATTAGTCCCCTTGTGTATTCCCATCACTGATTACAGACAGCCTTGGAATTAAAATTGAAATGGTTATGTGCTTCACCATTGTGATCTTACAGATTATTGGTCTTGAATTAACCCATGTGGTTAAGGAATAAAATCTACACAAAGATGAAATGGCAATTTTGAACATAAGTATTTTTTTAATGATCGTAGGTGGTAATAAATTGTGCCATTCCGAAAGGGCTGAAGTACAATCAGGCTACACAGACCTTCCACCAGTGGCGTGATGCGAGGCAGGTGTATGGTCTGAATTTTGGCAGCAAAGAAGATGCCAATGTCTTCGCAAGTGCCATGATGCATGCCTTAGAAGTATTAAATTCCCAGGAAGCTGGTAAGGCTCTCTTAAGTACTTTTTGTTCTCTAAGATTGTTCAAATACAGAAATGGAAGAAATTCAAATGATTATGCATAAAAGTCAATGTATCTTGTTTCTAATCATGATTCAGCCTCTAGGCATTTGAATATTGGGTGTTTTGTCTAACTAATTATTGCTTCTTAACAGTGATTCTGGACTGCACTGCCACCCTTGTAAAGGCAAGTCCTAGCAAGTAAATCAATTTTCGTGTTATCTAGTACATATGGAAACTGCTGGCTTTGCCTTTTGGTTTCTTTAAGGAAGCAAACCCAAAAGACTTCACCAAGAAAAATGTACCTTGCAATTACTTTTCAGGTTTTCTAGAGACTTCCAGTGTTCTTATGGTGTGTTGGTATTTTTGCTTCTCATTGATTACACTTTTATTATGAAAATGTGAGGTTTTTTCCTTCCAAACTTTGGAATTCAGGTCATCCTCTTTGCCAGTTCTTACCATAAAGAGTTTTCTAGCTTGGAGACCTTGAATCCAGGGGCAATATTCAGATGAACATACACAATTTAGACAACGGGTCTGTCATTTCATTTGTTTGAAGACCAGGGTTGACATAGGGTGTAAAACATTGGTGGAAAAAACAGTGGCTTTCAGTCTTTGGGTGATATCTGCAACATATTCTAGGTAGGCTCTACAGCAAAGTGATCAGCGTAACACTGTGATACACACAGAGGGAGTTTTTCTTTTACAAGACTAAGAGTCTTTTGTGTTCTTGTAACCAAATAGAATTCTTTTGTCCTCATTAAACTTTAAAGCTTGCCCGTGTAACAAGAGATAGCACTTCTGTGCCAGTTTTCTTTGTCTTATGTAGGAGAGGGTGTAGATAACCTTACTAGGGCTGTCTCAACTACAGCAAAAAAGGTGACTTTGTCTGTTCAGGTAGTTGTTCCAAGACTTGCCTTTTGAAACTCAGCTATCTAGACCACAGAGGATACATTCTGCAGTGCTTAGATGTTATGCAACATAGTTATAAGGTTTCTTTTTGCTTGCTAAAATAATCCAGTTGTGATTCCCATTCTCCTGTCTCTCCTCTGGGTATTTTCCTCTTCTGAATCTCTCAGTTCATTCCCTAAGGATTACTCAGTTGTAAACATTTCATGTATTCTGCCTGTTTGTTGCCTGTCTCCTGGCCACCATTTGGGAACACATGAACTGTTGGTTTCTACTCTTGGTGTAAAGTCTGAAAAGGCTTGATTGTTGGTAATTACCACAAGTTTGAGGGTTTTATGTTGTTTCCCATTACCTGTACTTGTAGAGAGTTTGATACAACATGTTTCAAACCACGTGTATATGTATATATGCATATACAGATCTTCATAATGTAGTTTAACTCCTTGTAACACTAGACAGGCTGAAATTATATAGGCAGGTGTGACAGTGCTAATTATTTAATTGGTTAGTGTGCTGGTTTAGAGGT